>CANSZD010004103.1:0-280313 GCA_947648045.1 Beta corolliflora
GTGTCAAGTGACCCATACAAATATACAAGTCACTACATCCATCAACCTCATTTGCAATCCTTTCAAACCGATAAACTTGCTAAAATCTTAGTGTAGTTGCATCAACTACCGAAGAATATGTCTCATTATAATCAATCACCGACATTCATGAGAAACCTCGGGGGCTACTAGCCTTGCCTTATATCTAGTAACCTCATCTCTCTCATTTCGTTTTTCACGAATACCCATTTGTACTGCCTATCGGGGTTTTTACACCTTTTGGTATTTGGGTTATTTGTCCGAATACCTCACCTTTTCCAACCGATTTCAATTTCGCTTGAATTTGCTGCTTTCCATTTTGGCTAATCTTTTCGGGCGACATTCATCTACCGTATTTGGTTCTATATCATTTTCATCGTATGTCATTTCAACCGCTATGGAGTAAGCAAAGATTTCATTCAAGACAACATCTTTTCGATTCCATTGTTTCTTTGTAGAAACATAATAAATTAATTTTCATTTGTGTATGTTTTATGTTCCTTTTCTTCTAGAACATGTTTATCTTTATTATTGTTTTTCATCATACTCCGTCGGAGGATCTACATCAATTCACTTCTTGCGTATGACAATATTTATAGGCAAATATTTCACCGTGTACATTTGCACGGGTTCAACAATTGTGGCGAACCGGAGAAAACTTTCTAACATGCATTAAATGCATATAAAGTGAAAGTCCATTTCTAATTCACTATTAGCTCAACAAAGGATTTCACATTTCCATCGTTATCTCAACACTATTGAGATTTTTTGTGACAAAGATGTCATCAATTAATATGACAAATAATTCGCTTTTTTATAGCCATACAAAGCACGTCGACATACGCCATTATTTCATTCGTGACTTAGAGGCTATGTTTAGTTCACCTTATTTTTACTTATTTCAGATCAGATCATGCTCATATTTAAAAACTTATTATTATTGTTATTATTATTGTTGTTATTATTGTTATTGGTATTATGATTATTAGTATTACTAATGCTATTATGATTATTATAATAATAATTATAATAATAATAATAATAATTATTATTATTACGATCATCATCATCATCCTTATTTTTATTATTATTAAAAATTATTATTAATACTATTATTATTATTATTATTATTATTATTATTTATTATTATTATTATTATTATTATTATTATTATTATTATTATTATTATTATTATTATTATTATTATTATTATCATCATCATCATCATTAATTTTTGTTATTATTATTAGTATGGAGAGATGAGTGACAATAATTAAAGTTTTCAAGCATACCTTCGGTGGGAGGCCATTTCGAAATCTCGGACATGTGATGCCTTATACTTCCTCCGTATCAAATAAGATTCTACGTACACTTTCCTAAACTCGAATGTTTCAAATAAGACTGCTACACTTTTTCCCTTCCTCATTTCGTAAGTTTTAGGTCAGAAAATTACTTAGATACCCTTACTTTATAAATTTAGTTTTGATTACTGTAGGCGTGATTTTTAATTCCTTTTAATGCCTACACGCGGTGCGAGCGCGTTTATTTGTCTACTCCATTTTAGGCGTTTTATTTAAATTATGTTTTTGAAGTCGCCAACAAATTTTTAGAGGAAAACTTATAAAACCTAATTGGATATTGAACTGTAGGACATCTTAGGGACTTATCCAATGTAGATTTCCCCGTCCCGACTCCATAGATGGTCAAAATGAACCAAAGATTGAGTTCGGGGTGAGGGTACATATATGGTCATAATGAACCACGTTTGCCCATTCTTTGGCCTTTACTAAATATCGATTCATTACGCATTTTATGCAAAGAATAATCATATAACGTTTTCAAGCACCCTAAAAATAGGTTGGTTCAGAAACACATAAAAAGACTAATCATTTAGTGACAAATTATTAGACAATCAAATTACTGGGTTCCTAAAGGGTTGTCCATGTTATTCGAATTAGTTAGAACATTTATTTAGGTCTTGATCAACAATAAATACAAAGTCGATAAATATTGCAATCGGAGCATTTAAAATACATATGCTCATAAAAATAAATAAAAATATGAAAATAAAGATCTTACGGGAAGTTAGTATAATATATACAATACTTATAGCGCATGAATATATCAATAGTCTACATCACGAATAGAATGTTAGTAACTTCAAGAAAATAATAAAAAGAAATAAAATAAAGATTGTTAATTTAGTTGACCTCGTAAATTATACCACCGTCCAATTCGTTGATTTGTACTGATCTTCGAAAATTAAATTTGTACGAGTCTTAAAAATAGTGTCTTGTTTATGTGTTGCGTTATATGTATTAGAAGTATAGTTATTGTACTAAATAATTATTATGGCTGTGATGATGCGTGGAAGTATGATGTATAAGAATCAATGATGATGGCTAGATGATTAAGAGTTAGGTGAAAAAAAAATAGTGTGATGACAGGTGATGATAATCCTAAGGATTAATTTGGTGATATGTGGCGCAAGTTGAAGTAGTTTGATGTGGCGTTGATGAATGATGATGAATAATGTGTTAGCCGGTGGAGTTGGTCTTGGAGATTGGCGCAAAGGGGTTGAGCGTGGGTGATGAAATAAGAGGATGGTGATGATCAGGTGAGCGAGGCAGAAGATGAGTGTGCGAAGGAAAATTCGGTCTGGTAAATTGTTAAGAGGATATATATATATATATATATATATAGGTTTAGGGAGGTTTAGGTAGTTGAGTTGCGATAGGTTTTTGAAAGATAAAAGCGTTTCTAAAAAGATTTTTAGAAAATAAAAGATTTTAGAAAAGAGTTAGATAAAAGATATTTGAAAAACACTTTGGAAAAAGATTATTTTTATAAAGGATATTTTTTATCAATAAAACCAACTAATATAATTAATTAATTCTACTAATTAAATTGGGTCAGATTAGGGGTTTTAAAAATTGGGCTTTCACAAAACTATTTTTCAAAGGTTTTCGAAAATGGGATTTTAAAAAGGTTATTTAAAATATTTTAGGAAATGGGCTTAGTAAAACTAGTTATAATAAAGGTTTTCGGAAATGGATTAATAAAAAGGGGTAGAAAATGGTTTTGGGCTTAAAACATTTTATTTTAGACTCGTTCTTTATTCTTTCCTTGATCCGGACCAATTGGAGCAGGGTATTGGTCATCATAGGGTACTAAATGGGGAGACACGATTATGTGTCTACAATTACATACTTTAATCTAAAACAATTACACTAATAAACCTACTTAATCTTTCTCCTAACTACTCCATGATTTCTTTCGGCCACCACCCTTCTTCTCTTCTTCCACAACCACAACCCACAACCCATCTTCTGTTCTTCCACAACCAAAAACCACGACCACCAGCCACCACACCTTCCTCCTCCTCCTCCTCCTCCTCCTCCTCCTCCCCCTCTATCCCTCACCGACCACCGCCAACCCTCCTCCTCCCTCTCTCCCTCGCCGACCACCAGCCAACCAACAATCGTGGTCGTCTCCTCCGTCTCCGTAACTCCCACCTCTAATCTCTCTCCTCTCGACCTTTCTCGCCTTGGATTCTTCCTCCTCTTTTAAGAATTCCTCTTCCAAGTCCACGATTAGAAAGGGCGCAAAGAGACCATTTGATGGAAAAGAGAAAGGGGAAAATTGAGATTGGAAAACCCTAATTTACGTTGTTCTCTAACCGATTGGATAAACAACTTACGATCTTCAATAACAACATCAGTTGCAATGGAATAATTGCGGGAATGAAAATGAAAAGGTAAAGAAGGACAAGGAATAATACTAGTACCACCATGAAAAAAGGCAACAAAAGCTTTAGGAGTGAACTTGAGCTTCATCTTCATCCCTGCTTTGTTTCTAGGTTTTAATCTCAGTAAATTCAACATGCAATAGTTTCTAATCTGGAACAAATTTAATTCTCCCCCAATTTCGATCTCATTTTCTTAAATCCCTAATTTCTATATCATTTCTCTCTTCGTCTGTCTCATTCTCTCTCTTCTCCAATTCGTAAATTTTTCTGCAACTTCGAGTGTGAGAAGCAGAGAGGAGAGAGAGAGAGAGAGAGATATTTACGTGGAAACTTCTTGTCTCAATACAAGAAGAAAAACCACGACCTCCTCGGGATTTAAACTCTTCACTATAATAGGAAACCTCCTCTGTTTCAACCTATTACATACGCAAGTTCCACTCGGAACTCCAACTCTCTCACAAGCCCCACTAGGAACTCTAACTCTCTCACAATCTCCACTCTATACTCTAGACTTAACTCTAAGTCTTTCAAGAGTTCCCACAACTCTTTACAAAAGGTTTACTCAAACCCTTCACCCTTAGATAGACTTCACCTTAAGTCTACGCATACACAACAAGAACTTACTCAAGTTCCTAACTTGAACTTGATACAAGAATTCACTCAAACTCTTAACCAAGTCCCCATTAAAAGAGTTCACTCAAACCCTTTAACCCCAAACTCAAATACAGACATTTGATAATTTAGTTTAACTCTAGTATATAGAAACTGAAGAACTGTAAAGGAATATGGCACTCGTATGAACTTGGAACTCATAGGAACTGACTCAAAACAAGGAATAGAAAAATATAATTCTTTTGTAACATTATTCCTTAAGCCAAACCTTATGGAATGACATAAGTCAGACAATTTGAAACTTAATTGAACTTGTATATTTATAGCAGTCATTTAGAATGAACGTGGGATTAATCATGAGTTAGTGGTTTAAAGCATTAATCCATGTTGTTCCTTAGCTTGAGGAACAATATGCATGATCTACCACTAACTCCACGTTTATCTTGAACGTGTGTAACAAATTAATACTGCTTCCTAAAATCTAGCATTTCCTTGTGCAACAGTATTTTAAATTTGGTTTTTAATTTAAAACTATTTTAATTAATAAAACCAAAATTAAATCTTTTTATCAAATAATATCTTTAAAGGATTTTCTTTTAAATCCGAAAATGATTTTATTTTGGAATAAATATAAAATCTTTTCCATAAAAGATTTTCCGTTAAAATCATATTTAAACCACATAAAATCATTTTCCTAATATTTAGCCTTTAAAAACTCAACAGATTCCTTTTAACCGTTGCACAATATTTTACACGCCTAGTTCCTTTAACTGCTACTTCGTTCCTTTAACTTAGATTAATAATACCAGCACGTCTATTCTTTAGAGAGGAACAGACAAACAATTTCTTTACAAAAACTCATTATACGTATTATAAATCTAGGCTTTTTATTTCCCAAAAACTAAATCTTATCCTAAAACAACTAATGCATATTATCTAAAAATGATAAACCAAGTAGAGATTTATTAAGAAATAAACTCTAAATAAATTTCCTATAGATTAAGATAATAATATGCATCAGACTTATTGACTCTTAAATACTTTTTGACTCTAAGTTCCACGAGTTCCTTTTGACCTTACGAGTTCCTTTTGACCTTGTTCTATTACCTTTCACGTTTCCACATACTTACATGAATCTTAGAAAATAAACTCATATTTTTTGCCTTCATGCTCTATGCTGCTTCAACTTAAGAACCCCATGTTGATAGCTCCACCTCTGGAACTTCATATTCATGTTCCTCTTAGGATGTACCTAGGAACCGCTCTGTTTGTGTTCCTTATAGGAACTCTTTTAGGAACTTCACTTGTTGGAAGTCCTTCATGATGTGATATATTCAACTTTCCATGACTTGTTTTATGTTAATGTAATATGCACATCTCAAACACACATGTTACTTAGATAATCATCATTTGTTTACAATCATCAAAACACTACATGACTCAACAATTTCCTCCTTTTTGATGATGACAAACAAATATAATGATGCTTATCACAAATTAAACAATAAACAATGTACAATAATCCTCCTTAATGAACAAGACATGTGTGTATATGAAGGAAATATCAACATAAGATAAGCGCATAAGATAAAGAACTTTCATCATATAAGGATTTAGACTTAACTATACTTGACCATAAGCATCATACATATTCTTCCCCCCTTTTGTCATTATCGAAAAGGATCATCTTACACACATTTGTTTTAGGTAAATCATATACACATACTGTATATGCTACACTTACCACCATAAAGGTTAAAATCCTGTTAGTCCCAAAAGCCTCAGGAATCTCAATTTTTCAAACTTGGGATGCATGTGCTACATGAATTTCTAACTCACAATCCAAAGACCCAACTTCAAAAATCATGGAAGGAACTTGACAAATAAGAAAATAAAAGTCAAGAAAAAATCAAATTTGGAAGTTAAGAATGGATTAAGAGAATAAGACATTGTAATATGTGGCTCAAAGAAATATGAAAGAAGTTTATGTAACAATTTGAGTTGAGGGAACTTGAGATATATTATGTACTCTATGGTTTAGACTTTTAATAAGAGGTTCTCAACAACCATTAGAGTTGATCACTTCACTTCACACTTTTGAAATCTCTGCCAAACTCTACACACATTCACCTTGATATATATATCTATCAAGTTCACTTTTACTCAACCAACCAACCAACCAACCGTGAGGAACTCCTTGTGTGAAGAAACTTGGACGTATTCATCTTTATAATCAAGTTCTTCCAATTATTTCCTTATATTCCTCTTCTCAAATCATCAAATCCATGAGTAAACGTTTTCACAACCACATCAAATATTGACTTCTAGGAAATAATAAAGATTTTATCACCTTGTTTGTTTGTTTGTTTGTTTTTTTGTTTTTTTTTTTCCTTTTAAAAAAAAAAACAAGAGTGTCATTGCAAGTTGTTGCATTGTTCCTAGAATGTCACATTCACCTCCAGGGCTACAGCATATAAGTAAATGTTTACTCACACGATCACACATACTTGAAATCCACCACAAAAAAAATCTATATCGATTCCTTCCTTATTCCCCCTCAAAACGTATTTACCATTTATCACTCTTTATGCATCGTTGAACCATAAAAAGTCATAAATTTTAAATTAGAGCACATGGGAAGTAGGAAATTTGAAGTGACTGGATATGAATGGAATGAGGAATTAATTAACGTTTTTTTCACCATATACCCCTGACAATTTTTTTTTTGCACCATATACCCTTTCAACTTTTGAAATTCACCATATACCCCCCACTTTTGAAAAAAATACATTCAGTTACCCTTAATGACTAACGGTGTTAAACTCCGTTAGTCATTAACCCCTAAACCCTCCTCTAACCCTAATTAACTAACCTAAATCTATCCCTAACCTAAACCCTACCCCTAACTCCTAATCTAATATCTAACCCTAACCTTAACCACCCCTCCCCCCCCCCCTTACCCTTTCCCCCCACCGCACCACCACCCCAACAACCCCCCTCCCCACCATCCCCATTCCCCCTCCCCCCGCAGCCCCCCGCCACCCTCCCCGCACCCCCTACCACCCTCCCCAGCCCACTCCCCTTCCCTCTTAGTTTCGCAGCCCCCCGCCACCCTCCCCGCCCCCCTCCCCCCTTAGTTTCGCTGCCCCCGCCACCCTCCTTGTAACCCCTCCCCTTCCCCCTTAGTTTCGCAGCCCCTGCCACCCTCCTCGCAGCCCCTTCCCTTCCCCCTTCAAGTATCGCAGCTCCCCTTCCCCCTCGGTCCCGCATGACCCCCCTCCCCCTTCCCTTCCCCTGCAACCATTTTGGACCAAAACCTTGCCGAAAACTTCAAAAAAGTGTGATGCAACAACACCCAATTGATATTGAGTAATCTAGCCCCAAAAAGTCTCGAAAATCATAGCCAAAATCTAGGTTCGATTTGGAGAACGAAAACAGAGAAGAATAGCGGGGAAGGGGAGGGTGGCTGCGGGGGTAAATCTCGCCACCATAAATATGGGTTCGAGCTCTTTCCCGCCCGAGCGGAAGTCGTTCTCTGGGCGGAATTGAATTGAAAGGGAGGGGGAGGGGGTCGGGAGGGGGGAAGGGGGGGGTTAGTGGGAGAAGGGGAGGGTGTCGGCGGGGAGAGGGGGAGGGGGTCGACAGGAGAGGGGAGGGGGGTGGTGGTGAGGAGGTGGTGGTGGTGAGGTGAGGGGGTGATGGGGGTGGGGGTAAGGGGTGGGGAAGGGTGGTTAAGGTAGGGCCCAAGTTAGTGTATTAGATTAGGGTTAGGGTGAGGATTATAGTTTAATTTAGGTTAGTTAATTAGGGTTAGGAGAGGATTAGGGCCTAATGACTAACGGCAGTCTAACACCGTCAGTCAAAAAGGGTAAGTGGATGTATTTTTTGAAAAGTGGAGGGTATATGGTGAATTTGGAAAGTGGAAAGGGTATATGGTGCAAAAAAAAATTTGTCAGGGGTATATGGTGAAATAACCGATTAATTAATCAAAGGGTATTTGAAGCAATGTGGTGTACACTGATGATAGTTGGCTAAGAATAGGTTTATTCCCTCTAATAGTTAAACAAAAAATAGTATGGGAATTTACTTGTCTTATTCCATCAATGTTTCTTTCATTGTATCTTTGGCAACTTAGGATTTTCATGTTTGATAGAATCCATAGTTCTATTATGCGACCTCCAACACTCTTAAGCAAGTGAATATGCCTTTACGACACAAAAATTAAGTGTAACATATTTACGCTAGTGTGCCTTTTATTACTTTAATTTTTGATATGTGTAAGAGCCCAATTCGACAAAACTTTTGGAAAGAACATGTTTACACTCAAGTCACGCATACTTCATCAGGTCTTGTTCCTCTAACCAGTCCATGAATAGGTGAAATTATAAAGAACATATATTCACATAATGTAAAGCAAGACTTATAAAATTCATGCATTCATATTAATAATTTAACAATGTAATTTATTAATTATGATACAATGTGAATAGGAACAACATACCTTAAGTCATATTTCACCATGCATATTAACTTTCAAGTACTGGAATGATTTTGATGACTTACTTTTGAATTCCTGAACTGCTAGTTCCATCATTTTGATGTCTTCACATCTAATGGAAACTTTCATTCCAACTCGACTCATACTCATCATTCTTCAAAAGTTCTTTGACATGTTTTTGTCCTTGCATCCTTATCTTCCAAGAGAGTAGTTGTGTTCCCTTATCATGCTCACGTTCACATTTGCTTATAAGGTTAGCAAAAAACCCTTGCATAAAATAGTTAGTTGTACCAAAAATATTATCCATATAACTAAGTACAACTACTAATTCAATTCCTCTTGAAGACAAAAAATTATTGTGAATTTTGAAATCATTTTTCAAGATGAAACTTGATGTTGTTCCTTATAGATTTCAAAAAAAAAAATTATTTTGAACACTTTTAAAATCTATTTGGAACAACCTAAATCCCATGTAAGCAACGAGAGAAAATAATATACAATTATCTTATGACCTGGCTACATGAATAAAAGTTTGCTCAAAGTCAATACCTTTGTTTAGTTGTTCCTCTCAACAACTAACTTGTATAGAGTTCCTTTGTCGATGTCACTGTGAATGAATCGCATGACTACTTCTTATCTTCCAGTTAGAGCCAAGGAACTTGAATACTGGAAGTATGAAACTGTCTGTTCCTACTAATTGCATATATTAGTAGAATAAATGCTAATTGTGACGGTCATTAAGTGGCCTATTGCGGTGGTTTTGGCCGCGCAGCAATTAAGGGCACAACAATAGGTAATTATCTATTGCTGCGGTTGTGGGTGAAACCCGCAGCAATAGGTGATGGAATTTTTTTTTTTTTTCATTTTTTGGGTTAAATCATCTAATAGTTCTCTGCCCTAAAATAGTTACAACAATATATGCAGTATTATAGTGTAATCACATAGAAATAGTTACAACAAACAAAACTGAATATATGTATTTAATATAAATGATATTTTTACAAATCCTTATTACAAAAAACTAAGAATAAAACAAAATGAAAAAATGTCATTCAATAATTACCAAACAAATTTAAAAAAACAAATTACAAAAAAAAATAATAACAGGAACCAACCAAAGAAAAAATACGAATGAAATGAAAAAAAAAATTACAAGTCTTTGTGCCTAGAACGTGAAGAACAAAACGAACTAAAATTTTCAACCGAGGATGGAGAATGCGAGAAGATGGCCGGAAATCTTGAAGAACAGCGACGAGGATGGCCGAATGACGTCGGAGATGAGTCGAAGATGGTCGAATCTCGGAGAAAGTAGACGAAAAGCCACGAGCGACTGCAATTAAGGAGGCACGAGCGCCACCGAATCAGGAGCCACGACCCACGAGCGACGGCGACCCACGACCCATGAGCGACGGCGACCCATGAGCCAAGTCGGAAGACGAGGATGAGCGTGTTTGGACGCCGGTGAAGATGAGAGGGGGAAGAGGCCGTGAGATGAGGGATGAGAGAGGGACGGCGAGTCGGCGACGATGAGAGGGAAGAGAGGGCCGGCGACGATGAGAGGGGAGAAAGGTCGGCGACGATGAGAGGGGAGAAACGATGACAGGGGAGAGGGGAGAGAGACATGAGAGTATACTGCTGTGAGAGGAGTGAGAGAAAAGCGTGAAGTGAGGGGTAAATTATGAGGGAAGACGGCGCGGCTCAACTACTAAGAGCATAAGAAAAACCCTAATGATCCTATTGCTGCAGTTTCTTCCAGAAACCGCAGCAATAGATTAAAATATTATTAAAAAATAATATTTTAATCTATTGCTGCGGTTTTGGGTGGGACCCGCAGCAATAGATTTGGTCAAACCAGTCAACGAATTTTGAAAAACAATTCGTTGACACCTATTGTTGCGGTTTCCACCCAGAACCGCAGCAATAGGTTGATTGTGGATTTTTCCTTTTCTTTTGACGCGATTTATCGCTGCGTATTGGTAAAACCGCCGCAATTCAACCGCCGCAATTCAACCGCCGCAATTAACATTTGTTCTACTAGTGTGAACTCGCTTCCACATATTTATTGAGTTGAACTTCTATTTCATGAATTTGAACTTGATCTTCTTTTTTAAGCTTTTCTTAATTAGGACATATAGATGGCTATTGTTGCTTTTGAGAGTGACATATTTCATGTTAGGAACTCTAGCTCCATAGGAACTTGTGAGTTCAACATGAAAACCATTTTTAACCAGCATTTGATTTTGCATCAATTTTACCTTGTTGTCTTGTAAATTTATAGTTCCTCCATTGTGAGCTTCTAATGAAAGAAGTATTGATATGTTTCGTTTCATATGTTAGGAACACTCGCTGTCGAGATACCACGAGTTATTCCCCCTCACTAGGAACTGCCTCTTCTGATCTTTTATCTTCCAGTAAAATTCGAATAGCTGGAACATATTCCTTTGGTCTTCATGACCATTCTTCATCATTATGGGTTGATCCATATATATGTATCTTATCAATACATGACCTGACAATCAAAACCTATGGAGTTCCTTTGTGCAGTTTTAAGGTTAGTATATTAGTCAAATAGAGGTAAATAAAAATACAGTATAAAAGGAATAAACATAAAGTTCCTTAGTAGAGTACTCCCTTTTGAATGTTGTTCTATCTTTAAGTCCAGTAATGAGTAAAATTTTATACTTCATCATTTATGTTCAACATTCTGTAACTGGAGTTGTCAACAACTTGTGTGTTCCTCTTGGGAACTCGGATTAATAGGAACTCGTGCTTTTATAGAACACTTCACCTTGTGGAAACATCTAGTTGTTCCTGAACCGTTGGTTCGTTTCAGCATTCTTATAACACTATTAATTCCATCAAATCAAAGTTTGAGTTCCTTGATCCGAAACTAATATTTATGCTTTTGATATTTTAGTTACCTCAATTATCAAACTTACAAAATAAACATTAATAACCTGCATAACATATAAAGAGAAGATAATATATATGAACTTGTAACATAACTTCTCGTTTCCAACCTTCCACAAATTTGCATTATTGACAAGGAACATCAAGAAGCAAATAAACTTGTGAAAGATATATACATATTATAAATGTCCAAGATGTTGTAAAGGTGTCTTACCCATTTACTTAAACAAATGTAGCACCTTCTACATACCTCTTTTAAAGGCTTTTATTGGGAGGAACTCATATACTTGTTCAAGTACACAAATAATCATTTTGTCATCATTTATTGGTAATTTCCTCTCACATAGCCTGCAAATTCAGTTACTTCTTGGTCTTTGGTACCCAGTATATATTGGGTCCTTTCTTGTTAGTAAGATAAGTCAAAAATCCATTTTCAACCAGTAAAGATTGTATGACTATCTCTACTACTAAGAACAAATATGCATCCATATAATAAATGTTCAATATACTCAAAATGCATGAAAAAACTATTCTTTGGCAAATAAATGAAATAACACTAAATTACACTGCCTAAAGAATAAGGTTCCCTTTCGTAGGGAAATCAAGTTCCAAGAGTGACAATATGCATTGTTCCATATGACTTGTTCCTTGAACCATTTCTAGTATACTGATTCTTTGATATTTCAAAAACAATTTGAAAATCTGAATTTTGTCTTTTAAGTAAACAGTTTTAAAGTTATCCAAAATTGCAAAAAAACATCAAAGCCAAATAAACAATTTTACTAGAAATAATAAAAGGAACAAGTTCCGATATAATGTATGCTTGGAAAAAAAAATATCTCAAGGAAGAAATACTTACATCAAAGGGTTCGTTGATAATCCTTGAGTGACTTTTAATTGATAATAAAAAAGTCGGGTCTCCACTTGTTCCTTTGAATGACGTAGGGGTGCGGTTCCTTTCTCGTACGGGTTCCTTCTTCTTGCAGGAACTTAACTCAGTAGGGTTTCCTGCTTATCACTGAGTTCCAGCTCTGATACCAATTGTTAACTCATAAGGAACACTACAAGAGGGGGGTGAATTGTAGTGTGGAACTTATTGCCTAAATAATGCGGAATTTAAAACATAAGCAATAAGGAATTGAAAGTGCAAGAGAGATTTTTACGTGGAAACTTCTTGTCTCAATACAAGAAGAAAAACCACGACCTCCTCGGGATTTAAACTCTTCACTATAATAGGAAACCTCCTTCGTTTCAACCTATTACATACGCAAGTTCCACTCGGAACTCCAACTCTCTCACAAGCTCCACTAGGAACTCTAACTCTTTCACAATCTCCACTATATACTCTAGACTTAACTCTAAGTCTTTCAAGAGTTTCCACAACTCTTTACAAAAGGTTTACTCAAACCCTTCACCCTTAGATAGACTTCAGCTTAAGTCTACACATACACAACAAGAACCTACTCAAGTTCCTAACTCGAACTTGATACAAGAATTCACTCAAACTCTTAACCAAGTCCCCATTACAAGACTTCACTCAAACTCTTTAACCCCAAATTCAAATACAGACATTTGATAATTTAGTTTAACTCTAGTATATAGAAACTGAAGAATTGTAAAGAAACATGGCACTTGTAGGAACCTATAACTCATAGGAACTGACGCAAAACAAGGAATAGAAAATATAATTCTTTTGTAACATTATTCCTTAAGCCAAACCTTATGGAATGACACAAGTCAGACAATTTGAAACTTAATTCAGCTTGTATATTTATAGCAGTCATTTAGAATGAACGTGGGATTAATCATGAGTTAGTGGCTTAAAGCATTAACCCATGTTGATCCTTAGCTTGAGGAACAAGCTGCATGATCTACCACTAACTCCACGTTTATCTTGAACGTGTGTAACAAATTAATACTGCTTCCTAAAATCTAGCATTTCCTTATGCAACAGTATTTTAAATTTGGTTTTTAATTAAAAACTATTATGATTAATAAAACCAAAATTAAATCTTTTTATCAAATAATATCTTTAAAGGATTTTCTTTTAAATCCGAAAATGATTTTATTTTGGAATAAATATAAAATCTTTTCCATAAAAGATTTTCCGTTAAAATCATATTTAAACCACATAAAATCATTTTCCTAATATTTAGCCTTTAAAAACTCAACAGATTCCTTTTAATCGTTGCACAATATTTTACATGCCTAGTTCCTTTAACTGCTACTTCGTTCCTTTAACTTAGATTAATAGTACCAGCACGTCTGTTCTTTAGAGAGGAACAGACAAACAATTTCTTTACAAAAACTCATTATACGTATTATAAATCTAGGATTTTTATTTCCCAAATACTAAATCTTATCCTAAAACAACTAATGCATATTATCTAAAAATAATTAACCAAGTGGAGATTTATTAAGAAACAAACTCTAAATAAATTTCCTATAGATTAAATTAAAAATATGCATCAAACTTATTGACTCTCAAATACTTTTGACTCTAAGTTCCACGAGTTCCTTTTGACCTTACGAGTTCCTTTTGACCTTGTGCTATTACCTTTCACGTTTCCACATACTTACATGAATCTTAGAAAATACTCATATTTTCTGCCTTCATGCTCCATGCTGCTCCAACTTAAGAACCGCATGTTGATAGCTGCACCTCTGGAACTTCATATTCATGTTCCTCTTAGGATGTACCTAGGAACCGCTCTGTTTGTGTTCCTTATAGGAACTCTTTTAGAATTTCACTTGTTGGAAGTCCTTCATGATGTGATATATTTAACCTTCCATGACTTGTTTTATGTTAATGTAATATGCACATCTCAAACACACATGTTAGTTAGATAATCATTATTTGTTTACAATCATCAAAACACTACATGACTCAACAAAGATCATATGATTATATAATTTATAGGTTTATTTATGATAAAAAAGAACAATTGATTGATACAACAAAGAACATGTTGTTACTTAAATCCGAACATGCCATCATGAACAACAAGCTATCTTTTATTTTTAGAATGTGTTATTTTAATAGAGTTTGTATGCTCTTTCAATATGTGTTCTTTTTTTATATTATTATTATTATCATTATATGTTCTTGCCATTACTACCTAAGTTTTTATTATAAATTGACCTTAGACATGAACAATATGTTCTTTTTACCATGAACGATATGTTATTTTTACCTAAAATATGTGTTCTTTTATTTTTAATTTTCATGTATATAAACTATGTGTTCTTTTTTTATAAAAAAACTATGCTATTATTATTGTTATTATTATTATTAGGATTTTTTGTCCCAAACTACCACAACTTTTAAGGAGTTTGCAAGAAACTACCTTAACTAAGCAAAATTATTCCAAAATACCTTAACTATACAAAAACACTGTTGACCACTACCAAACCGGTTTTCTCATGTGTTGACCACGGTTTTCCGGTCGCCGAAGGCATGTGCTCGGCACATGACCTGTATTTTTTTTGCCTTTTTCACTCAAAATCCCTTCTCCCTCTTGTTTACAACAACCCGCACCACTGCAGGACTCTCCTTTCTCCTTATTGCTGCCGGTGTTGCTGCAGCTCCGCCGTGGTTGCAGCCGGTGTTGTAGCTGTTGTTCGCAGGTGTTGTGGTTAAAATCGGTATTGTTGCAGCTCTGCCTTTTAGGCGGTGTTGTGGTTACAACCGGTGTTATTGCAGCTCAACCATTTACAAAAGGAGTGAGTCACGTGCCGGGCACGTGACTTTTGCTTATCGGAAAACCGTGGTCAACGCAAGAGAAAATCGGTTTGGTGGTGGTCAATAGTGGTTTTGTAAAATTAAGGTATTTTGGGACAATTTTGCTTAGTTAAGGTAGTTTCTTGCAAAGTCCCTAAAAGTTGTCGTATTTTGGGACAAAAAAGTCTTATTATTGTTATTATTATTGTTATCATTATTATTATTATTATTATTATTATTATTATTATTATTATTATTATTATTATTATTATTATTATTATTATTATTATTATTATTATTATTATTATTATCATTATTATTATTATTATTATTATTATTAAAATTTGTGATAGTAATAAAATGATAGTAGTAATAGTAATTCTAGTAATGAAATACAAAGAAATAATAATGTTAGTAATAATATGTTTTATAAAAGATAAGTTCAAATCAGATCAGATCATATCAGACCAGAAAAAATAAGTTAAGATCTGAATATAGATCAAAAAAAATAAGTACAGATCAGATCAGGTAAGTTAATTAAGGTGAACTAAACATAGCCTTAGTAGTAAATGGAAGAATTTCGCTGAAATTCTATGGTAAAAAATGGCAAGTAGGTGATGTACCGAACAAATCACTTGCATCAGTGAAACATTGCAGTTTTCAGAAGAAATATGGGTGTGTGCAACTTTGAAACAAGGGTTAGTGCTTTTTGGTAACTTTTTGTTAGTGCTCCAAAGTCAGTGGTGTTGACTTTCTTGATGTTTAGGAAATAAATATTGGTTCTGTTAGGTAATATTAATAAACTGAAACTGATAAGTTAACTGAAATTGATAAGATAAATTAAAGATGAAACTATTAAGGTGTTGGAACTCATAAGGTAGCTGATTAGCCAACTCTTTGGCAAAATTAGTTGTTTAAATTGATAAATTATTTTAGCAAAATTACTTGTTATCAAAATTTTAACAAGAATTCCTAAAATTTCGGTCACAGGTAAAATTTTAACTTATCATTAAAGTCATTTTAACCACCTGAAATTTTATTTTATGTACTCCCCAAAGAATACTAATCATTTTAGCGCCTTAAATATATTAC
The DNA here is from genome assembly GCA_947648045.1 of Beta corolliflora. Classification (NCBI taxonomy): domain Eukaryota; kingdom Viridiplantae; phylum Streptophyta; class Magnoliopsida; order Caryophyllales; family Amaranthaceae; genus Beta; species Beta corolliflora. Next base: position 16,600 of record CANSZD010004103.1, read on the forward strand.
CACCTTATCATTTAAGGTAACTAAAATAATGCTTCTCCAAATTAGTGGTAATGATTTAGGATTTGTTAGCTGATAGCATGATAGTTTTTGTTTTATGATGCTTAAACGTGGGCCATGTTCCCACTTCCCAGTAATTCCTCTTCCTTAACTTAGTTTGTTGATGTAAAGCCTATTTAAAGGCTACCATTATTCATTTTATTTCACTTCCAAAAACTATCTATTTTTCTAGAGATAAATTCATTTATTAGTACTATACATCACAGTCTATCATAAGTTAATAGGTCTAAGATTAGAATGACTTATTTGGATAAAGATAGAAATTATGATAGGTCAATATTATATTTTTGGATTATCTTGTACTTCTGTGTTCTCTAAAAAACATTAACAAAAAATAAAATAAAAGAGACAATATGAGAATACAGCTATAACACGAACATGGCACACGTACATATATCCATACATATGACAAATATTTCCACTTAATTAATACTAATTACAATGAAATAATTCTTCACAGATTTCAAACTAGATCTCTAACAATTTGTCAATTTGTTTAAAGAAAAGGTTGACTTTTTCTACAGTTAGCCTACATAGTACATATCCCACAAAATAATTGTACCAATAGTATAATATATGGGCACTATGAATCATGTTAACTTTTTATTAAAGTCAATCTCAATCAATTTAATACAAAGATAACCAAACCATCTGATCATGCGATTAGTAACAATTTGACGTGCATGATAATGGTTCAAGTTCAAGCAACAATAACTAATTAGATACAATAGATGGAGCTAGAGTACCATCAGTATTATTAATCTTGAAAATTTCTAACCCATTCAAAAATGCATTATAATACTGAGGTTTATCACTTGTATCTGGATGCAATGCAACCCATAAATCCTGCTGAGGATCTTCACTAGTGGGCAGAATCACCACAAAGTCTTGAATATTAGGAATCCCATTACTTGATGTCAACGCAACAACATCAAATCCAGGAAATGCGGTTTGATTATTGAGGTAAACGTTGAACACAATTTGGTTGATTTTGTCTATGTTGAAGAAGATTTGGCAAAAATGCATCCTGATCAAGTAAGCAAACCCAGTATCAATGGGGAATAACCATGTCAAGTTGAATTTGAGGTTCACCATGCTGTCTGGTGTCATGAACCTTGCCGTGGCGTAGACGTCGACGGGTGCGGTGTAGGACTGCATGGATTTTGGGAAGGTGATGGTTACGTTCGGATCAGCTACACTGGTGAACCCTATTTCTGTGCCGAATTTGTAAGGTGTGTCATCGTACCATGACCTACAAAAATATAAACAACTAACATGTTAGCTATCTAATGAAGTTTAAATATTGCAATTTTTGTGAAGGAATAGTATGGGCATTGTAGTCTAGGAACATGATATTAGTACTTGAAAGTGTTCACCTAGATACTAAAGTATCACTTCCAAGAAATTAATTTGTACCTAGGAGAGTTTCATTTCTAGGGAATACCAAATTTTATTTGGTTGATCATATATAGACGGCTCTACTTTTTTCAAGGGTTGAAAATATATTTTTTCTGGAAAAAGAGTGATTGACTTCTTATTTTCTTACTTTTGTTATTTGAAAATATATTTTTTCTGGAAAAAGAGTGATTGACTTCTTATTTTCTTACTTTTGTTATTTGAAAAGGGTGGAAATTAAAATATTTTTACACAATGATGAAATAATATACTTATCTCAAGGTCAATTTATTTATTTTCTATAAAAAGCATGCCACATTTACCGTGTAGTATATCCTTGCTCTTTCTCTTCTATCCTCCATTTCATTTATTTTCCTCTTTAACATTTGCTGTGAAGAACTAAACAAGTAAAAAAATTTACCAGCACTGTATTTTCCTTAAAAAATAATTCTTATTTTCATCGAAAGTACTAATTATTTTGAAAATATTTCGAATAGGTTAGGGCTCGTTCGTTATCATTTTCTGTTTCTAGTTTTCAGTTTTTTTGAAAACCAAAAACAAAAATATGAAAACTAGAAAAAGTAGTTTCCAGTTTTCTGTTGTCAGTTTTCAAAATTGACATGTTTAGTATAAGTATGACTAATTTTAAGTTTATTATACCCATTATATCATATAACTTTTATATTCATAAAATCAAAAACTGAAAACTTATAGTAATGCCGAACGGGCCTTTAACAACATCCTGTGTAAGATGGTTGTAAATAATGAAAAAAAATTACATAGATATTTCTATCTTCTAAAAACATTCCATGAACTTTAACATTTATATATCACCCAAACAACCACTTTAAAATTTAAAGCTCGACTTACCTGAAAAGGCCTGTATCTTCTGTAGGTGGAATATAATTTCCGCCCACATTCAGCCTATACAAATTCTCCAGGGCAGTAGAGTTATCAATCTGAAACGGGCTACTTGTACCCACGATGTTTGCTTCAACGTCGTTATCATAAATGCTAGGCATGGACACGACCTCAATACCATTAACAAAAGCAAAAGACTTGGGCGATGGAATAAACGTTATTGTCAAAACTCCACCATCTACATTGATTGTGTACTCTTTAATAACGTAATGCGCGTCAAGTTCTTTGGCGGTTTGAGATGCATTGAAGTTTCTAAGCAACGTATATGGACCAGCAGTGACGGAGAAGACAGCGTTAGCCGAATTCGACCGAGAATAAACGTTGGGGTAGAAGTAAAGCCGGAGGAATATACGGCCAGGCGAAACCGGGAAAGAGTACGTGGCATTTGAGTGAAAAATTCTAGCAGACATGTAAGGAACGTTACCAACATCAGGTGCTCTAGTGGTTGCACTAGCCCTAAACGAGCCTTTCGATGATTGCAAAAATTTGGAACCATTGTCACCAGTCCAATTCCGGCCATCGGAATCGGTGATTTTAGCGTCGAATGAACCACAATTTAGAAGGATATTATCTTTTGGGATGAAATCTGCTGCTAGAATCATATCAATTAGTAGGGCAAAGTATAGAATTATAGGATATATGCTTCCCATTTCTTAGGGTATTATCTTTTGGTTATTTTTTTTTGTTGGATATAAGAAGAGTTTAGTGTAGGAATTGAATGAGGGAAAAATATGGAGTTGGTTGATGTAGTTATTTTGGGATAAGCGAAGATCAGAGGAGAAGTAGTAACATGTTTTTATTATTTTTTTAACGCGTTTAATATCATTTTCGAGCGTTACGTATTTGATAATGTACACATTGAAATAATATTATGTTTTGCCAGTTGCCACCCCCATGATAGGCCGTCTGTCCTTGATTTGATATTGTTTTAATCTGGTAATTACCAACTGGCTAACACAAAATTTTCAAAGCTGTTATTGTCAAAGTCTAGGATTGCCTTAGGTTTCAACACGTAAGATACGGGAGGAAGTTAAGTTAGAGCTTTGGAAGTTTCGTTGTTTCAAGTTTTTTCAAAGTGTCACGTTTGACACTATTACAAATTTACAATAGGGCGGTAGGAGACTAGGACTAAGAGTTTACTATTTTTCATGAAGTATCATAGTGTAGTGTCTCCCCTCTTCTAATAAATGCAATTTTCGCTGTTCTACAATAGAACCTCATTAGTTTTAATTCTTTCATAATACGCTGGTATGGAAATCACACTTCTTATTAATTTTTCCTTTTAAAGGCCCTGCATGACGTGCATATGAGAACGAGAACGTAAAGGATTAAATTTTACACTTAGGTGTATGATAAACACCGTATATCTATGGGTGCTAATCGACCAAGTCTATCATGAGTAGTTTCCTGCTTGACTTAACTCGCAAATCAATTTACCCAACTCTGTTCTTGCTTGATACTCTTTAAGCTTGATATACCTTGTTCAGTTCGTGTTCATATAGCTATACTCGTAGCGGCTCGCGGTTTAATAGACCTAATCATATGTTTTTCATGGTAGGAGTTATCAACTTATTACTTGCTAACACTATAATAAACGCAAATCGATTATCTTTTATCTTGTTTTTGAAGATGATGCGGGTGATGTGTCTTGGAGCAAAGACATTTTCTACTATTCACTCTTGGCTTTGGATGGTGCCTATGGTCGGCAATCATGCATGGTGGTGTTGCTGCTTGGTGGTTTCCGTAGAGGCGAGAGAAAGGGAAGAAGAGAGCAACAAGAGCCAAGAAGATTGAGTAAGTGCTTAAATATGTTAGCATACAGGATTTTGTTGAAATTGTCTCGACATATATTTTCAGAATAACCATTTTTATGTAATTTTTTAGTAATGGTTAATTAGACAAAAAAAATTTTTGGTAAGTAAGAAAAGTATATTGAAGATCAATTAACACGTACAACCTAAGTCCAAAGAGGACAAAGACACAACTATACATCCCAAACAACTTACAAATTTATCCACCAGGTTCTATCAACATCATTCATCCTATGAGGTAATCTTCCTTCAATTCGTTTTTTTACATTATATTTAATGTCAATAACTATTTTTTCCACAATATGTACTTGCAAGTTCCAGAGGGCATTATTCCTCTCTTGCCAAATGAAATAGACAGTAGCAAGAATACTAGTTCCTAGTATTTGTTTCCTGATCTTACTCCCCTTATACCTTCTTTTAATCCAACCCAAGAACTGCTCTAAGTTATTGGAAGTTGTGTGAATTCCCAGCCAATTCTTCACTACCTGGAGGCATTGTCTGCTGAAGTTGCATCCAAAGAACAAATGCCCATGGTCTTCTTTAGCACTTCCACACAGCAAACACCCATCTTCAGCACTTATGTGTAGTGCATACAATCTCTCTCTAGTCTGCAGTCGTTTATGCATAGCAAGCCATCCAATGAAGTTGCGCTTAGGCACATTATGATGATCCCATATGTCTTTCCACCAATGTAACCTTTGTCTAGGTTGCTGTAACTTTTTGTACATTTCAGTTGTATTGTACTTAGGCAACCTCATCCAAGCTTCACCACAAGCATTCGGAGATTGAGTGTTTCACCTTGCAGATGTATTTGACAACCTAGCTAGCTGAGTTTGGAGCAGCAAAGCTACCCCAGTTCTGCTCCTTGATGTACATTGTATGGTTCCACTTGACCCATAATGTAACACCTCGTCCTTCTACTTCTAAGATACTAAACAATAACTATTTTAGATTGACTAAAAAGACGTTAGCGAAAATAACTTCAGGACGGTTATGCTACTCTAAAACAATAAATAAAGACAACCTCAAACTAAAGTTTCATAGCTTCCAAAAGAAATATCTCAAAACATTATAATTCTAATCAAAAGGAACATCCCAAATCATAATAGAACATAACATCATCCAAAACTACGAAACATGCAAGTCTCCCATAAAAACTCAAATAAAACTAAATGTCCTTGAGACCTAGCATAACATAAGACTCCCTATTGTCTGCATAAAACTCATCTACCAAAAAGACTACAAGAAGCTTCCTCTCATTACCGACCCACACTCTGCTAGCCCAAGCAGTCACAAGTCTAGCAGTCATTTCCATCTGCAAGGATATATTAAAAAATTCCACAGTCAGTGGGGAGTAACTAGCAGTTGTCCCAGAACAAAAGAAATCAAAGCATGATTCAGACATAGATTAATAAGAAAGGAATGCATAAGATCAAGACAACTATAACATGCATCCAAAACCATAAAGCTCACAAGTGATACAAGTGAAAGTAAATATCAAGTAAATAAGATAAAATGAATAAATCATCTCAAGAGTACTTAAATAATAATTAAAGCAAAGGTACAACAAGTTATTGAGTCAGAAACCGAATGCCAGTGAATCGCAATTCACTTCCTAAGATTTGTCAGATCGCAAACTCTCCACTACATGTGTCTAAGAATGGCCAAACTCCCGATGCAGGGTAGAACACGCAGAGCTCCCTGACCTCTTGGACGACAACAATTAACCCAGGTGTATCCCTAGTTCGCAAACCAGGTGGTTGGCATGTTCTTCACCGGGGACTACATCTATCCCACCGGATGTTCTTATCTCAAAAATAAAATCATAAAGTATCATCCATCTCAAAACTATTCATCAAAAAGAAAGGGATGCCACTCGGTCTTATACCCATAATTCTTCAAAAATCCTCAAAATAGTAACTTACAAAGTTACAACAAATATCTCAAACACCAAATACTATGTACACCACCAAGCACCAACAATGATGATAAAAGAGTTTTTACAGCACTAACAACATCAACCAGAAACGAATTTCATCATATAAGATCATCAACTCATGTGTAACATACGTACAAGAACATACGAAAAATCATACAACACAAAACTGTGCGTTCGGCGCATGAGCTTGCGCTCAGCGCCACCCTGTGTGTCTGGCGCACTGACCAACCTGCGTCTGACGCATCAGCGTGCGTCTGACGTCACCATTAATTAACTCCAAATCTGATTAAATCAGCAAAACGTATACGACTAATAATTTTTACATAAACCAAACGTAAACATAATGATATTCAATAACAACCACAGTAACCTACAAATCATCAGCTTCCAAGAACATAAAAGGTCACAAATTATTTCTGATTAATAAACCCTTAAATAATTAAAAAGAATATCCTCAAACTCTTAACAAAAACACAATAAAAATTATTTATCTAATAAAAACGATCAGTAAAAATATGAAAAAAATTATCATATGACCATTATAACTCTACTGACATATTACAAATTTTATTTCTAATTTTCGGACTTTAAAAGTAATTTTAAACGTTAATTTACAGAATACTCAATAAAGCCAATATAATAATTAAAAATAGAAATAAACGCCCAAAAATTTACCAAAAATTCACATAACATGCATCCACGATAACACAGATTATGCAAAGAAATTGATTTTTCGGCCTCAATATATAATATTCCCGGTTTAAATACAAAAAAATAATGAAAATGCAAAAATAGATAAATCAATCAAATAAACCCGTAAACAGTAGACAAAAATTACTCCAAGGCATGAAATACATACTACACACATAACATGCTTCACAAAAAATAATTTAAGCAATTATAAAATTCGTTCAATAATTATTTTACAAATAAGCCATAAATACACGAATTACCAAATAATTGAAATAAATAAGAAAACTCAAATGAAAATTATTTTGCTGCACATATATACACACAGCAAACATCATGAACACTCACGTAAAATTTCATCAATAATTTTATTCAAAAAGTATTTGAAACAATTCCTAGCGTAATAATCTAATACCGAATAATACCCTAATCACTATTGTTCTAAGATAACTACTAGTTACCTGGATCGTCGGAGGCGAGCTGAAAATTACTGGAAAATCCCGTTATATGCGTGCACCCTTCTCCTTCTTCAAACCCCAAAGCACCACGTACAAGAAAAGGGCAAGTAGAACAAGTCACGAACAATTGATGAAGAAAAGAAATGGAAAAATTTGAGAGAGAATGATGAAGATGATGATGTCCGAAATTTTGTGAGAATGGCAACAATGAAGTTCTGATTTTTAATCAGATTTTTGGAGTGATTAAAAGAATAAATAAAAGGATTTAATAGGAGAAATAATGAGGGGGTTATGGAGGTTACAAAAATGCAAAGAGTCACCAAAATAAAAATGAAAGAAGAAAAATATCTTCCTTTTCCCCACATGGTCGGCTGACCCAAGCCCAAACCACACCAAATACTTTCGGCCCACATCATCAAAGGTCCATGCGTCAAAAGTCCGTTACGCGATAAATCGATAACTTCTGAAATCGCGCCTAAACTTTGAAAATACTTAATACTAAAAATAATTCTAATAAACTATATTATTAAAATAAATATAATACACACATTAGCACGCCATATAATAAAAATAATAATTCGGCTCCCAATAATTATAAAAATAAAAATCATTAATTTAGAGAAAATAATAGTTTTAGGGAAAACTTTTGCAAAAAAAACTAGGAGCAAAATTATGGGTTGTTACACATAAATTGTCTTCATTCATAGCTATGCTCCAAGCTAGTTTACCCACCATAGCTAATTCCAATTACTTAAAGATCTGAACCCAAGCCCACCATGAGACTTAGGAGTGCAGACCTCAGTCCAGCAAACATAGCCTGGCTTGCTAGAATTACAAGAACCTGTCCAGAGGAATGATCTGCATATAGCATTTATTTGTTTAATAACCTTCTTAGGGAGTAAGAAGATTTGTGACCAATAGACACTAATGCTTAGCAGCACAAAATTAACCAGTTGCCTCCTTCCTGCAAATGATATGTTTCGGGTGCTCCCACGCCTTATTCTCGCTCAATATTTTCTCAATGAGTTGTTCACAATTAGTCATAGATAGCTTTTTGGTGCTTATAGGCACACCCAAATAGGGGAAAGGAAGATTACCATGTTTGAAACCTGAGCAATTAATTATTCTCTGTAGTTCTTGTCTATCCATTCCACATCCAAAAATTTCTGACTTCTAGGGACTAGCAACCAAACCAGTGGACTCAGCAAACAACTTAAGACCCTGGAGCATCAGCACAACTGATTGAAATTCACCTTTGCAGAATAATACTAAATCATCTCCGCAAAGCGCGAGGTGATTCAACTTCAAATTCGACATCTTGGATGAAAACTAAATTGAATCAACTTCCCAAGGTGTAAGACATTATTCGGGTGAAATACTCCATACAAAGCACAAAGAGCAGGGGGGACATTGGATCCCCCTGCCTTAGGCCCCTTTTGGAGTTAAATAAACCAGCTATGGAACCATTGATCATGAGTGTAAAGGTAGGGCTGGATACACAGGTCATCACAAGCTGTATAAACTTTGAAGGAAACTTCATAGCAGCCATCACTTCTTCAAGAAACTCCCAACATCTTGTATCATACGCCTTACGTAAGTCAACCTTCATCATGCAACATCTTTGTCTTCGGCTACCCTTATACATCTTAACTATGTCTTAACATAGTAAGATATTATGCAAAATACTCCTCCCAGAGACAAAGGCTCCTTGTGTCTTAGAAACTAAGTGTGGCAAAACCATTCTAAGCTTATCACATAATAACTTGGTAATGCACTTGTATATGACTGAACAACAAGAGATTGGTTTGTAATCACTAACATGTGAAGGACTCTTTACCTTAGGAATTAAAGTAATAGAGGTCACATTCACAAATTTGAGCAATTTCCCTGTATTGAAAAAATCCAACACAGCAGAAGTAACATCTACACCCACCACTTCCCATGTCTGCTTAAAGAAATAGTTGTTATATCCATCAATCCCTAGTGCTTTGTCATTAGGGATTGACCAGAGAGCCTTTTTCACATCCTCAGGTGTAAACCTACAATCCAGGGACCCTTGTTGTTCCTCTGTTAAGTGGCTTCCTTCAGCAATGATCATCTCATTCACAGGACTTCTGTTTTCCAATTTTTCCCCAGCAACTCCTTGTAAAAGTTCACAAAAGCCCCTCTGACCTGCTCATCCTCATTCACCCACTGGCCTTGACCATTTTGAATGGCATGAATCTTGTTAACATTTCTTCGAGCCTTAATGCTTTGGTGAAACAACCTAGTGTTGTCATCACCATTATCAACCCATAAAGCCTTTGATTTTTGCCTGAGAAAACTGAGATAAGTATTCTATGCCATCCTATACTCTTCAACAGCTACCTTCTCAACCCTACTGTGATCAGGATTATTAGGTTGACTGTGAGCCATGTCCTGCACCTGAATAAGCTTGTGATAAGCTCTGGTGGCAAGAACTTGAACATCAGAAAACCCTTCTCCATTGATCCTCTTCAAATCCTCTTTCAGGCTTTTATGTTTTTGAACAACCTAATGCATGATACACCCTCTCACTTACTTCCTCCAAGCCTCAGTAACAGTAGACATGAATTGGGGAGATTGCACCCACATGTTAAAAAAGCGAAAAGGCTTCATGTTACCATGACTGTCAGGATATACACACAACAAGCTTGGACTGTGATCATAGTCCCCCTCAGGGAGAAAGGAAACTTCAGCATTTTCATAGCAATCTTACCATTTTTCTGTAGCTAAGACTCTATTAATTTTTGAAAATACCCTTTCAGACCCTTCTTGTTTATTAATCCAAGTATAAAACCTCCCTGAATACTTGATATCAGTAAACTTACAAGTATCAACACATTCTCTAAAAGGTTGAATTTCATGAATTCTAACCTGAGACCCAACTCTTTCATCCAGAATGAGTACATAGTTAAAGTCTCCCATGACAACCCAAGCCTCATCAGTTCTCACTTTGATCAAATCATCCCATAAAACCATTCACTCTCTCCTACCATTAAACCCATACACAAATGAGCAATAAAACCTCTGGCTAGGTCTAATTGGCTCAATTTTACAGTGGATTAATTGGGCAGTAACAAGGATTATATCTACATTAAAAGCCTCAGGCCTCCAAGCAACTATAATCCTACCCTTGTCCAAAACACAACTATTAGTGGTAAAGCACCACCCAGCACAAATATTCTGGTAAAGCATACCCATTCGAGGTATCTTTACCTTTGTTTCCAGTAAACTAAACAGCTTAATATTATGAGTAGAAATGAACTTTCTTACCTCATTTTGCTTGGCCACCCTATTCAGCCCCCACGTTCCAAACAAGGATATTATCCATGTTCTTCAGGGGTCTTCAACCCTTGCCCATCATCCTCCATGTGTGTGTTCACACCACCAGCCCCAGCAACATCTGCAACATCATAAAATAATTCTTCTGTACTCAAGGCTTCAAACTTATATTGCAATGGAGTTGTAGCAACTGCATCCCTCTGAGGAGAAACACATACCCTAGGTGAATACCCATTAGCAGGCTTCCCATTAAAAGGCCTAGGCTCAAGCATTAGGCACACACCCCGCCAGCCAGATCGCCCGGTAGAAGGCATAACAACATGAGTAGGCATAGCAAGCAAAGGCACAACAACATCCCCAAGCAGGTGCTTTTGCGGATTGCTTAGCCACCCAAATCTTCTTTGATTTCCCCTTCTTAACACAATCCCCAGACTGATGCCCATAGCCTTTACAGGAACTACATAAGATAGGCTTCCATCCATAGACCACACTCTGCTCAACTATGACATTTTCTCATTTCGGAATACAACCACATCAGGGAAATATTGATCAATTTCAACTTCAATCATCACCTTTGCATATTGTAATCTATCCCTGTTTAAAGTGGCCTGATCCACCTTAAGAAACTTCCCAATACGGCTAACAATCTTGGATAGACTTTTATCACCCTAATATTTCAATTCAAGCCCGTGCAATTCTACCCATATTGGTAAATTTTTCACCCCTTTTTCATTCAACTCCATATCTTCCTTCCAAGTCCTCACAATCAATGGCTTCCCATCAAAGACTTGGAACCCACCATTCATCACCTTCTCCTTACTCTGCAAATTCAAACATCTAACAATGAAAAACCCCCTTCCAATTGAAGCAATTTTATCCACCCCTAATTTGCCCCAAATTCATCTAATAAAACCATCAAACACCGACAATGGTGGATTCGCGTCTAAAATGTAACACACAACAGACGATTCCCAAAATCTAATCTCATCCTGAATATCTTCCAATTCGATTGCATGAATATGAGCATTAGAATGAATTGTGTTACAATTAGGAATTTCTTGTTCAATTTCAACATTATTATCGTCAATTTCGACCCTCTTAGTAGTTTCCTCAACTTCATTTGCCCAAGAAACTTATTTAGGTGTTTTAGACCCACTATTGATTACATTCAGCCATTGCGAAAAAGTGTGTTTATCAGCAGATTGTTGTTTCAATTCAATTAAAGAAGAATGAGGAGAGAGAATCTCACCTTCTTCCTCACTTGAGTGCGAATCAAGAATCTGCAATGCCCCAATACCCATGACTTCATCAATTGATTTTGTCTTCTTTGCATTCGAGGATGAAGGACCAGTAGCCTTCCCTTTGCCTTTTGCTACACTTTTTGAATTCTTGGAACCTCGAGGTCTGCCCATGGCGACCAACGAAATCGCTGGAGAAACCGGAGAGAGAGAGAGTTCAAAAAGTTTATTGATGCCTCATTTCTGCAATTTGTCAATTAGACAAATTAATAGTAAGAGTTGTGCATTAGCAAATATACAAGTTAAAAGGGAGTACATATCTATTTAAAAAATAGAGGGAGTATATTTTTGCAAAACAAAGATCAAATTAGAGTTTGTAAACGGGTCAGGTTGTGTCATATTCGTGTCATGTTAACTGGTAAACGGGTTGAACCCTTCCAACTCTAACCCCACCCGTTTATTAAATGTGTCATGTCGGGTCAACCCACTTTTAGTGCTTTTAGTCTCGCCAATGCCTTCAGTCGAGTTAAACTTCCAAACCTGCTAATTTCGTGTCAGGTTCGGATCGAGTTAAGAAAATATATTCAAATTAGTACAAGCAAAACTAATGATTGATATTCACATATAAATTTAAGTATTAAACTGATTGTCGTGTCTGATTCGGATTAGAATGTTCAACTATAATCCAATCCGTTTAATAAACGAGTCTTGTCGTGTCAATCCGCTTACTTAAATGGACTGGAAATCTTAAATCAAACCTGCTTATTTCGTGTCGAGATCGAGTTGGGTCGAGTTAACGGGCCGTGACACTTTTTACCACCTTTAATCAAAATTAGAATATAAATAGTGTAAAGGTTAAAATTTTCAATTATATATAAGGAGGGAGGAAACATGTATATCAGAGGTTTTAATTCTTTTACTAGCTTATAAAGGGATTTTTTTTAATCCATATGTGACATACTGACATGTAGTATTAAGCAGCTGACAATGATTCTGGATAGCAGCAAAGTACAGTTGGATTTTGGCTATTAAACATCTCATCAAGTATCGGTGATTCATCATTTTCGTTGAATAATTATGTTTACAATTATGATTCGTCCGTGACATATTTCATTATAGCCATTAGCCAAAAGCATTAGCAACCCGTGTGTCACGAACTTACGATGGCCTCACGCGTTTTATTTTACTGAGGCTCAAGTTTAATCAACAAGTGAATAATGGTGAATAGTGAATATTGAATAGTGAATCCTCAATCTTTGCATTTTGTTGTGGCTAGGGATGGTTATGGGACGGGTCTGGAGCAGGTTCAGCAAGATCCAGATCCAGACCCAAATCTAAATTTTTTGAGGTAGACTGAGACCCACCTCAGATTCATAGGATCTATTTAGACCATTACCTAGATCCGTTGGGTTTAGCAGATCCTTGGTCCAAAATGAGTCTAAAATAGGATCGTAAGATTTTTTTTATTCTCATCCTTTAATATATATACGTGTTTTTCTCCAAACTTCTTTTACATATAACACGATGTTAGCGCTAAACTCGACTATTAATACTTTGTGAATAATAAAATAATAAAATTCTAACTCACGATTATACTACTTAAACATATATATTTCAATTTAAAATTTTAGTACACAAGACTATTAGAAATACATAATTTCAGAGCTGTAGCATTAGACATGTCTACCGTGAAGCTAATAAAGTAGTTAACTGGATTGTAAATGTAGGGCACCTAGTTACTTTTACCTTTCATATTGTTTCTTGTAGTAATTCCGAGTTAAATACCATCATTGTAAATGACGCTTTAGGGGTTCCCCTCATGTGGAGGGTCCCCTAATTTTCTTTCTACTTACCTTCATATATATATATATATATATATATATATATATATATGCATACTATCATATACTACTTCAATATTAACAATAATACCAAAAAATTTCATTTGCTAATTCTCCCCTATTTCATCATTAATTTTATTTTTTAGAGAATATAGACTTATAATTGTAAGAAGATTAATTGCATTTTGCAATTTTAACATTTTTTTTGTTTTTTGGAAAAAATTACAAATGAGTCCATGGGTCGGATCTGGGGCGGGTTTGAGTCCAACATCATTAGACTCGAACCTGACCCAACAACATTTAGACCCAAATCTGACCCAGACCCATTAAATTTGGGACCCAAACCCTTTAAAATAGGGCGGGTCCAACAGGGTATGGGTCAGATCTTGGACCCATTGCCATCCCTAGTTGTGGCTCAATAAATTTCTACTTTAAGGCAATTTCTTAATTAAAATTGAAATGGAAAAAAAAATATATAGACTATAGAGAGAGGTAGTATATTACAATTTTGCATTCTAGACTTCAATATAAATCTCAGCCTCGTCATTTGGATTTATTATAATATAAAATATAATTTATTTGTTTTACAATACTTTCTTTTTTAGGGGATTTGTTTTACAATACTTTGCAACTATTTAACCTATATATTCGCCAAGACACATAATTGACCATTAATATCTCTTATAAAAAAATAAAAAAATATTAAAATTTAAAATTAAAAATACTCCTTCTGGTTTTTATTAGTTTACTCACTTTCCTTTTTTGGGTTGTCATTTATTAGTTTACCCACTTTTTTTCTATTTTTGGAATGGTTCTACCATTTTTATATTATCATCTTTACAGTAAAGATTTTCTCAATATACTTCTCTTGGCCCACAACATTAACTTCAATACAATATGTAATAAATTAATACTTTTTCTTCCCTTCTCTAACCCACAAACCTATTTCTCCTAAAACTTTGTGCCCAAAGAAGTGGGTAAACTACTAAAAATTGGAGGGCATACATATTAAAAGTAATCCAACAACATTGATTAATAGCAATTTTTATTTTTATATAATAAAAAAATGGAAAATTATCAATGGTAGGCTCCTATTCTTGAGAATTTCCAATGGTAGATTCAACTCTCTTTTTTCCCATTGCTAGGCCCCGGTTTTCCTAATTTACCCAAATGTAGTATTAATGAGGATTAAACGTTAATTTCATGTTTAGTTTTAATACATCTGTTAAGTATTGCCTAACGCCTACTAACCATAGTTTATCTAGGTATAGACTCCTAACAACCGGTAAATTGGATCTCAAATTTTTCCAATGACCTCCATAGTTTTGCACTTTCTACGAGCAGTGATGATGCGAGGTCGTTTCTTGTCACAAATAAGGTCTCTAGAGTCTCACGATGCATAAGGATGTGATTATGTGAAGCCCTTAAATCATATTCAAGGATCAACACTTGAACTATATCTAATCATTGTAGAACTATCAAACTACAGAAATTGTCATGCTTGTGACTATATTTATTCTTGAGCTACTCACGTACTTATAGATGAATCTGTAAATGAAAAATATTTGGATCTTCTTTTTTGTCAACTACCATCTGTATAGTCAGTTAGGAGTATAGACCTAAATAAACCATGCAATGATTAGTAGGAGTTAGGTAAAACTTAACAGAAGTATAAACATGAAATTAATGTTTAAGCCTCATTAATGCTACTTTTGGGTAAATTAAGAAAATTGAGGCCTAGCAATGGGAAAAAAAGAAGTTGAATCTACCATTGAAAATTATCAAGAATAGGAGCCTACCATTGGAAATTTCCCTAAAAAAATTTCTAGTCAAACTTAATAGATGAATAGTCTAAAAGTCAAACAGTTATGATTAAATATTAATAATAATATCTCTTGTATTATTATTTTCCTCAAATTTCTCATATGGCATGTTTTATTTTATTTTTTTCACTGCAACTACCTACGTGAATCCCTACAGTGGCGGATCTAGGATTTTGAATCAGGGTTAGTGTAATTTTACAATAGCATCGAATAAAAAAAACCAGTAAGTACTAAATTCAGAATGCTTCAAAATTCAAATACAACGAAAGAGAAAATACTTTAATAATTTCTTTTACTATTATTCATGGTGAGCTATTATATTTTGTAATAGACACTAGTAGAATAAATGCTAATTGCGGCGGTCATTAAGTGGCCTATTGCGGCGGTTTTGGCCGCGCAGCATTTAAGGGCGCAGCAATAGGGCAACCTATTGCGGCGGTTCCTACCCAAAACCGCAGCAACAGGTCCCTCAAAAGCGTAAAAAATGTCAAGCTATTGCCGCGGTTGTTTCCCAAAACCGCAAAGAATAGGTACCTTGCTCGATGATTTTTTTTTTTGACATTTTGCCCTCAGAGTTGAAAGATAAAAATAAAAAATAATACAATAAGAAAACTAAGACCCAAAATCTGATATAAATGAAGAAAAAAACCAACAGACAACTAAATATACAAAAGATTAAATATAAAAATATATATCACCACATACAAATAAATTCTAATTACAAATCAAAAAGTATAAAAGAAAAAATTAACCAGATCCAAAAAATAAAACCAAACTACCTACGAAAAATAAAAATGGAAATATCTAAACATATCTGGAAAATCGAAAAACAAGATCTGATTGTACACAAATGAAAAATCTAAAAAATCGAAAAATGGAAATAAACCATAGATTGGATAAATCGAAAAAAAAATCCAGATCTGAAACTCGAGCCAAGAGCCTTCCGCCACCGCCGAGAACTGATGGCGAGAATCGACGATTGACAATGGCACAGACCAGGAACGCGGGTTGTTCTATGGCGAAGGACGCGAACGTGGAGGCTGAAAACTTCGATGCGGACGCCGATGGTTGAGATCTCACAGACGATGATGGTTGAAGGCGCCGAAGCAGTGGAGGATGAGAGAGGAAGAGGGCTGAAGGCGGTTTCCACCGGCGGAGGATAAGAGACACTAGTGGAGAAAACGCTATATGTCACAACACAACCGCTGCGGTCCTTAAGAGAACCGAATTGGTAAATCCTCGAAATTTTGGGTGGGAAATATGGGAACACAAACCGCTTCGGTTCTTAAGAACCGGATCAGTTAACAGAAAACCGATCCAATTTTCCGTTAACCACTGCGGTTCTTTTAACCGCAGCGGTTAATCTTATTTTTTTTATCTAACAGCCCGCGTGAAAACCAGTTTTATGGCCCAAAATGTTTAAGCCCAACCTCCCTATACTACTTGAACGAAATCCTCGCTCCTTATACCAACCTCCCTCTACTACTTGAACGACATCCTCCAGCCTCTCTCTCTCTTCCCTCTAACGAAGACACGAACCACCAAACCATACATCTAGTTGCTCCTCTCTCATCTCGTCGGCGTCATTACCACCATTGCCACCGCCACCAACAATCGCTCCTTCTCAACTCTCTGCGGTCTCGGTACTTTCTCTCTCCTCCCGTTGGTTCATCCCTAAATTTTACAAATCGAGAAACCCTAATTCATCTAAAATCGAGCTCTCGAAGTTGAAGAATTGAAATTCGAGAGGGAACTGAGAGAGGCAGAAAATGGTGGAACCAACGTTGATTTTTTTAGTGTTGATGTTTACAACAACCCTAATTCATCGGCAAACAACGTTGTAAGTGAACTATTATCAATTTAATTAGTATTGTGATTGAGTTTGTTGCTTTTTTTTCATGTTTACTGTAACCTCAAATTTACGTTTTTTTTAAATTAAAAACATCATCTGAAAATTCTAGAGGTTTTCTTTGTTGTTGATGATTGTCTGTTAGGGTTTATGATTGGTGGTTTTTGGTGGTTGAATAACGGTATGGGGTGTTTAGTTGTGTATATATTAGATGTGCGGATAAAGCACCGCCTTGGTCATAAATTCGTTATCTAACCGCATAAACATTACTTGGATGCATATATTTCCCATTTTTCTATTCGCCTCTATAATTGGATGACATTGGCGCTTTCTTACAGTTTTTTGTGGTAGTGAGATGATTGGAATCTCTAATTCCTTCCTGAAATTATGGTTCTTAATGATGTGGACTTGGGACCTCTATTCTTGAGTCAAATGATAACATGATTAAATTTGTCACTGCATTGCAATGGATCAATTATTTTTGCGATAAACCATATACATATCTTATATGGACTTGGAAGCACTGACCTTGAGTCGAACGAGAAAATTAACAGATGATCGTAACTTCGTGTGAACTTTTTCACAATACAGTGTTATTTGCTCGCTTATCGGGCAATTCATGTGCATATATCTCCCAAATTCTAGATGGCCACATTTCTCACTTGAAAGGTCATAGAAAGAAATACATTTTTTCGCTTATTCCTACAGTCATGTTCGGACAAGTGGAGATTGAGAACATGCATGATCCACGCCGCTTAAATTATGAGATCTAATTGTACTAGCCCTTCTCTTCTTGGATGTATGGCTTCGGTTGTCTCCCTATGCAACCGATGAAATTTATTTGTGTTCATGTATATGAATTTTGATGTAAAGTAGCTACGCCTCTGCTGGTTGCCCCTGTCCCGAGTTTTGGGTTGTGGGATTTGGGGTGAGAAAATCCGGTTTGAGTTTGTTATATGTTCACTTCAACTTATAAAATAATGTTCAGTTCAAATCAGTTTTCATCAGCAAAAGTCAGTTTCAATCGACAAAATCCAGTTTCAGTATGTGAAATCTAGTGAATTGTTACTAGAGAATCAGAAAAAATCTACTTCATTATGTTTGAATCAGTTCAACTTAATTAGGGTATGATGAACAACGAAGATATGGAATTGTCTCAAATTAATATTACCTTATATGTTGTTGCATAATTCTATAGATTAAATTTCTTGGTATTTTAACATTGATATCTTTGAAATTAGAGTTTCCGTTTGTTCTGTTGGTTCGTGAAATTAGGGATTAGGACTTGTAATGGCTAAATTTGTTGATTCTTAGTAATTTGAGAGAGGGCAGCTGAGAAAGGGAAGGCCATTGTTGCAGCTGTTGAAGGTGGTGAGAAAAATTAGGGGTCATCAGCTTCTGGTCAGTGGAGAGTATGACTTTAAGACAAAAAAATTCTTGCAACAAAAATATCTTTACATCTCTCTTACACATTTTCTACATTGCTTTCTTCTCGGACTTACATTTCATGATGTGCTCTCAAGTCGGATAGATTGTTCGCAATTTTGTCAAATCTTTTTAACTATGTTTCGGTTCCAGGCCCTAATACATTCATTGACGCACTGAGGGAGTGCATTTTCAGGGCTTCATAGTCAACAGTTCTCTCTAAGCATTCAAAGTAGGTAATATTTCTTGTTTGTTCATAAGTTCCAATTGGTATCTTAGGTCTTTTAGATTACCTATTGATACGCTCAAGTTATACGATGTTTTTGTGATATTTGAGGTGCACTTTGCTAAGGGATTTGTTCGTAATTGTTAACGTTCACATATAAATCAACCTTAGCGGAAGTTCGGGGTTTTGTGAGTTAATGAGTGTTAATGTTCTAGATTCCGAGCTTTTAAGGAGAAACGGAGTTAAACGATGTTTAATTGAAGTTATCCTTAAGTGTTCAAGAAAGTTCAACACCATGGCTTGGTGGCATGGAAGCAAGTATGAGTTGACGACAATGTGCTATCCTAGCATCATCGCATAACCAAGCTCCACCAACTACCGCATGCTTGCCTCGCGAACCATGCCAGCCCAGCGAGGCCCAGCAGCATCGCCCACACAAGCATCGCCCGCCCACCAAGCAGCACGCCAGCCATCGCACGCAAGCTTCGGACGCCAGCCTCGCACGGCCCGGCACATCGCCAGCCGGCGAGGCTCGCGACTCGCGAGGGATGTCGCGACTCGCGACCCCCGCTTGTCGCACCTCGCGATGTTCTTCGCGACTCGCGATGCTTGCCCGGCCCATTTTGTGCGCGGGGAGACAGAGTCCTCGTCGCGACTCGCGATCAGTGTCGCGACTCGCGACGATTTTGACGGTTTGGGGCCACGATTTTGTGCGGGGTTTAAATGCTTCCTAAAACCTAATTTTTGGGGGAGAAAAGGAGAAGGACGAAGAGGAGAGCTGAAATGTAGATCTTGGAGTGGCAAGCTTGAGGGGAGAGCTCCTCTCCTCATCCTTCCTTCTTCATGATTCTCTTTTCATCTTTCCTTCTTCGTTCCTCTTTGTTCTTCATTTCTCTTTTCTTTGTTTTTCATTTCTTAGTTTTAGTTTTCATTTCTTAGTTTAGTTTTTAGAGATTTCAATTATGGAATTGGCTATTGCTATGCCGATTGTAGCTTGAACTGTTCTTGAACGAGATTAATATGAAGCTTCAAGCATTATTGTGAGATCTTTCCTCTCTATCTATTTTCCTTGATTATGGTTCAATTTCTATGCTTGTGATTTATGATTATTGCATAATTATGCTAGGAACGTTACTAGTTTGATTGTGTAATTAATCTAATGCTAGATTTAAGAATAGAATCGGATTGTTTTATTCTTTTATCAATTTGTAGCAAACTAGGGAGTAATTTAGATGCAGATCATCTTGGTTATTTCTTAGGGAAATTGAATCAACTGTTGAATGTTTATCACGTGTATGACATTAGCAGGTCTATTGGTTCTCTGTGTTTATTGCTGCTATTGGATTGAACTTAGACGCAGATCGGACTAGGTTATCCTTTAGTTAGGGTTTTATAGTCACGCTGATCGTGCTATTCAACTAAGAATAAGGAGAATGCGAGATTAATTCTCAACAATAAATAATTATGGAAATAATTAGAGTGGAGGTTCGAGGATCGATAAGGAATTGAAGTGGATGTTAATCGGATTCAAGATCTTTCCATAATTGATTTCTCATTTTATTTACTTGCTAGTTAGTTTTAGTTTATTCGTAAATCTACTCGAAACCCCCCTTTGTAATTATTATTAGGTTTCTCGGCCCTTAGCTTAATCTAGGTATCGAATCACGCTGAATACTAAACTCGTCCCTGTTTCCCTGTGGATACGACCCCTACTTCCGCTATACTACCTTAGTGTAGAAGAGAGTAGGAGAAATTTTATCTTTGGCCGGGTGCGGTGCACACAACGACACCATCCGCGCCCGCACCAAATTTTGGCGCCGTTGCCGGGGAAACGGTGTTACTTGTTTGTATTTAGCGTGATTTTTGGATGGTATTGTTTGTGCTCTTTGTTTTTGGTTGGCCACTATCTTGGGAATGATTGATTGAAGCTTTTGACGGCTTATTGTTTGGTTATTGTCTAGCTTTAATTATTGATATTAATGGTCATGACTTGGATTAGCTAGGAGTACTACTAGTTGATGTTTGTTGTTGACTTAATGCTAGGTTTTGGATATAATCTGATGTTATATGCTCAACCATGATGTAGTAAGCTAGGCACTAACAATGCATTGCAAGAGTCCTTCTCAATCAATTTTGCAGGTATTTGAAGTGGAGATTGACATGGAACCACCATTGTCACACATGGAGCACAACCTAATGATTGAGCTTAAGGTATTAAGTCGAGCTAACGACTTTAAACAACAGCGCTTCTCGGGAGGCAACCCGAGACCCCTTCTTATTTTCTTTCTTTTCCTTTATTTCTCATCAAATTTCCACCACCACAACAAATTTTCTTTCACCCACTGCCCACCCACTCAAAAGAACCACAACAAATCTTAATCCACTTTGAGCCCAAGTCCACAAAAGAAAACCCGTTGGGAGGAGTTCAATAGCTAGGAGTTGGTAACACTAGAGGAGTGAGATTGTTGTATCTTTTCGATCTCTTGAGCTAGGTGCAAATCTCAAAAATTTAAAACTTTTGAATTTGCCATTTGTTTGAGTGATTTGAGGGAGAGGGTTGTGAGTTGATTTCGGAGATTTGAGTTGGTGTTGTTAAGAAATTTGAGTTTGACGGATTGTTTGGTCATGAGTCTTGAGCATTCGATCTTCGATTTACCCGATTTTCGATTTTCTCCCCCCATTTTCAGTTTACTTTTTCTTCTAATTGTCGACACATTGAGGACAATGTGTAGTTTAAGTAGGGGGGAGGGTATTCTCATTCTCATGTATCTATGTTGTATTTATGTTGTATTTATTTCAATTTGAAAAAAAAAAAAATAAAAAAAAATTGAAAATGAAAAAAAAAAAAAAAAAACAATGAAAATGAATCCCGCTGAGTTGAAAACCCGCAAGGGCGGGCGACTCGGGCAAAAATGGGGGCCCGGATAGGTTGAAAACCCGAAAGGGCAACCTATGCAAAAAAGTGGCTTATATTGAGCGGGTAAGATGGTGAGATGAAAAAAGAAATGTGAGAAGCTAGGATGAAAACCCGAAAGGGCTCCTAGGCAAAATGAGAGATTAAGAGAGAATTATGTATTTTGAAGACTCATTTGCCGGAGATTTGTTTTGGCTTTCACTTTCTTTTGGTTGATTGTTTTTGGGAGTAAGCATGGAATTTATCCCTTTTTGTCTTTGTTCCATGGCTTGCTTATATAGGTTGGTTGTAATAGTAGTAGTAGTTTATCTTTTGAGGTTTTAGGCGAGTTGTCATTTTGATTGTGGCGTTGGAGTGAGTTCAATTCCTTTGAGATCCTTCAGGATTTGAGCTCACATTTTGGTTGTCGTTTGGTGATTATTGTTGTCGCGTCTTTGTATTTTTCAGGTGAGCTCGAATCTAAGTGTGGGGGAATCATCGTCCCTTACGTTTAGGTTTTGAGTGAATGTTGTTAAGATGTGATGATGATGATGTAGTTGGTGGAGAGAGAGGTTGGTGTTGATAACTTGGGTGATGATTTATTGGGTGATTCTCACTTTTGAGTTTACTCGAGGTCGAGTAAAGTTCAAGTGTGGGGGTATTTGATACGCTCAAGTTATACGATGTTTTTGTGATATTTGAGGTGCACTTTGCTAAGGGATTTGTTCGTAATTGTTAACGTTCACATATAAATCAACCTTAGCGGAAGTTCTGGGGTTTTGTGAGTTAATGAGTGTTAATGTTCTAGATTCCGAGCTTTTAAGGAGAAACGGAGTTAAACGATGTTTAATTGAAGTTATCCTTGAGTGTTCAAGAAAGTTCAACACCATGGCTTGGTGGCACGGAAGCAAGTATGAGTTGACGACAATGTGCTATCCTAGCATCATCGCATAACCAAGCTCCACCAACTACCGCATGCTTGCCTCGCGAACCATGCCAGCCCAGCGAGGCCCAGCGGCATCGCCCACACAAGCATCGCCCGCCCACCAGCGGCACGACGGCCATCGCACGCAAGCTTGACGCGCCGGCCTCGCACGGCCCGGTGCTCGCACGGCCCGGCGCTCATCGCCCAAGAGGCGGGCTCGCGACTCGCGAGGGATGTCGCGACTCGCGACCCCTGCTTGTCGCACCTCGCGATGTTCTTCGCGACTCGCGATGCTTGCCCAGCCATTTTGTGCGCGGGGAGACAGAGTCCTCGTCGCGACTCGCGATCAGTGTCGCGACTCGCGACGATTTTGACGGTTTGGGGCCACGATTTTGTGCGGGGTTTAAATGCTTCCTAAAACCTAATTTTTGGGGGAGAAAAGGAGAAGGACGAAGAGGAGAGCTGAAATGTAGATCTTGGAGTGGCAAGCTTGAGGGGAGAGCTCCTCTCCTCATCCTTCCTTCTTCATGATTCTCTTTTCATCTTTCCTTCTTCGTTCCTCTTTGTTCTTCATTTCTCTTTTCTTTGTTTTTCATTTCTTAGTTTTAGTTTTCATTTCTTAGTTTAGTTTTTAGAGATTTCAATTATGGAATTGGCTATTGCTATGCCGATTGTAGCTTGAACTGTTCTTGAACGAGATTAATATGAAGCTTCAAGCATTATTGTGAGATCTTTCCTCTCTATCTATTTTCCTTGATTATGGTTCAATTTCTATGCTTGTGATTTATGATTATTGCATAATTATGCTAGGAACGTTACTAGTTTGATTGTGTAATTAATCTAATGCTAGATTTAAGAATAGAATCGGATTGTTTTATTCTTTTATCAATTTGTAGCAAACTAGGGAGTAATTTAGATGCAGATCATCTTGGTTATTTCTTAGGGAAATTGAATCAACTGTTGAATGTTTATCACGTGTATGACATTAGCAGGTCTATTGGTTCTCTGTGTTTATTGCTGCTATTGGATTGAACTTAGACGCAGATCGGACTAGGTTATCCTTTAGTTAGGGTTTTATAGTCACGCTGATCGTGCTATTCAACTAAGAATAAGGAGAATGCGAGATTAATTCTCAACAATAGATAATTATGGAAATAATTAGAGTGGAGGTTCGAGGATCGATAAGGAATTGAAGTGGATGTTAATCGGATTCAAGATCTTTCCATAATTGATTTCTCATTTTATTTACTTGCTAGTTAGTTTTAGTTTATTCGTAAATCTACTCGAAACCCCCCTTTGTAATTATTATTAGGTTTCTCGGCCCTTAGCTTAATCTAGGTATCGAATCACGCTGAATACTAAACTCGTCCCTGTTTCCCTGTGGATACGACCCCTACTTCCGCTATACTACCTTAGTGTAGAAGAGAGTAGGAGAAATTTTATCTTTGGCCGGGTGCGGTGCACACAACGACACCATCCGCGCCCGCACCAAATTTTGGCGCCGTTGCCGGGGAAACGGTGTTACTTGTTTGTATTTAGCGTGATTTTTGGATGGTATTGTTTGTGCTCTTTGTTTTTGGTTGGCCACTATCTTGGGAATGATTGATTGAAGCTTTTGACGGCTTATTGTTTGGTTATTGTCTAGCTTTAATTATTGATATTAATGGTCATGACTTGGATTAGCTAGAGTACTACTAGTTGATGTTTGTTGTTGACTTAATGCTAGGTTTTGGATATAATCGATGTTATATGCTCAACCATGATGTAGTAAGCTAGGCACTAACAATGCATTGCAAGAGTCCTTCTCAATCAATTTTGCAGGTATTTGAAGTGGAGATTGACATGGAACCACCATTGTCACACATGGAGCACAACCTAATGATTGAGCTTAAGGTATTAAGTCGAGCTAACGACTTTAAACAACAGCGCTTCTCGGGAGGCAACCCGAGACCCCTTCTTATTTTCTTTCTTTTCCTTTATTTCTCATCAAATTTCCACCACCACAACAAATTTTCTTTCACCCACTTGCCCACCCACTCAAAAGAACCACAACAAATCTTAATCCACTTTGAGCCCAAGTCCACAAAGAAAAACCCGTTGGGAGGAGTTCAATAGCTAGGAGTTGGTAACACTAGAGGAGTGAGATTGTTGTATCTTTTCGATCTCTTGAGCTAGGTGCAAATCTCAAAAATTTAAAACTTTTGAATTTGCCATTTGTTTGAGTGATTTGAGGGAGAGGGTTGTGAGTTGATTTCGGAGATTTGAGTTGGTGTTGTTAAGAAATTTGAGTTTGATGGATTGTTTGGTCATGAGTCTTGAGCATTCGATCTTCGATTTACCCGATTTTCGATTTTCTCCCCCATTTTCGGTTTACTTTTTCTTCTAATTGTCGACACATTGAGGACAATGTGTAGTTTAAGTAGGGGGAGGGTATTCTCATTCTCATGTATCTATGTTGTATTTATGTTGTATTTATTTCAATTTGAAAAAAAAAAAATGAAAAAAAATTGAAAATGAAAAAAATAAAAAAAAAAAAACAATGAAAATGAATCCCCGATTGAGTTGAAAACCCGCAAGGGCGGGCGACTCGGGCAAAAATGGGGGCCCGGATAGGTTGAAAACCCGAAAGGGCAACCTATGCAAAAAAAGTGGCTTATATTGAGCGGGTAAGATGGTGAGATGAAAAAGAAATGTGAGAAGCTAGGATGAAAACCAGAAAGGGCTCCTAGGCAAAATGAGAGATTAAGAGAGAATTATGTATTTTGAAGACTCATTTGCTTGGGAGATTTGTTTTGGCTTTCACTTTCTTTTGGTTGATTGTTTTTGGGAGTAAGCATGGAATTTATCCTTTTTGTCTTTGTTCCATGGCTTGCTTATATAGGTTGGTTGTAATAGTAGTAGTAGTTTATCTTTTGAGGTTTTAGGCGAGTTGTCATTTTGATTGTGGCGTTGGAGTGAGTTCAATTCCTTTGAGATCCTTCAGGATTTGAGCTCACATTTTGGTTGTCGTTTGGTGATTATTGTTGTCGCGTCTTTGTATTTTTCAGGTGAGCTCGAATCTAAGTGTGGGGGAATCATCGTCCCTTACGTTTAGGTTTTGAGTGAATGTTGTTAAGATGTGATGATGATGATGTAGTTGGTGGAGAGAGAGGTTGGTGTTGATAACTTGGGTGATGATTTATTGGGTGATTCTCACTTTTGAGTTTACTCGAGGTCGAGTAAAGTTCAAGTGTGGGGGTATTTGATACGCTCAAGTTATACGATGTTTTTGTGATATTTGAGGTGCACTTTGCTAAGGGATTTGTTCGTAATTGTTAACGTTCACATATAAATCAACCTTAGCGGAAGTTCGGGGTTTTGTGAGTTAATGAGTGTTAATGTTCTAGATTCCGAGCTTTTAAGGAGAAACGGAGTTAAACGATGTTTAATTGAAGTTATCCTTGAGTGTTCAAGAAAGTTCAACACCATGGCTTGGTGGCACGGAAGCAAGTATGAGTTGACGACAATGTGCTATCCTAGCATCATCGCATAACCAAGCTCCACCAACTACCGCATGCTTGCCTCGCGAACCATGCCCCCGGCCGAGGCCCGAAAGCAAAGATCGCCCACACAAGCATCGCCCGCCCACCAAGCGACACGCCCGGCCATCGCACGCAAGCCCGGACGCCGGCCTCGCACCTCGCCCGGTGCTCGCACGGCCCGGCATCGCTTGCCCGGCGGGCTCGCGACTCGCGAGGGATGTCGCGACTCGCGACCCCGCTTGTCGCACCTCGCGATGTTCTTCGCGACTCGCGATGCTTGCCCGGCCATTTTGTGCGCGGGGAGACGAGAGTCCTCGTCGCGACTCGCGATCGGTGTCGCGACTCGCGACGATTTTGACCGGTTTGGGGCCACGATTTTGTGCGGGGTTTAAATGCTTCCTAAAACCTAATTTTTGGGGGAGAAAAGGAGAAGGACGAAGAGGAGAGCTGAAATGTAGATCTTGGAGTGGCAAGCTTGAGGGGGAGAGCTCCTCTCCTCATCCTTCCTTCTTCATGATTCTCTTTTCATCTTTCCTTCTTCGTTCCTCTTTGTTCTTCATTTCTCTTTTCTTTGTTTTTCATTTCTTAGTTTTAGTTTTCATTTCTTAGTTTAGTTTTTAGAGATTTCAATTATGGAATTGGCTATTGCTATGCCGATTGTAGCTTGAACTGTTCTTGAACGAGATTAATATGAAGCTTCAAGCATTATTGTGAGATCTTTCCTCTCTATCTATTTTCCTTGATTATGGTTCAATTTCTATGCTTGTGATTTATGATTATTGCATAATTATGCTAGGAACGTTACTAGTTTGATTGTGTAATTAATCTAATGCTAGATTTAAGAATAGAATCGGATTGTTTTATTCTTTTATCAATTTGTAGCAAACTAGGGAGTAATTTAGATGCAGATCATCTTGGTTATTTCTTAGGGAAATTGAATCAACTGTTGAATGTTTATCACGTGTATGACATTAGCGCGGTCTATTGGTTCTCTGTGTTTATTCGTTGCTATTGGATTGAACTTAGACGCAGATCGGACTAGGTTATCCTTTAGTTAGGGTTTTATAGTCACGCTGATCGTGCTATTCAACTAAGAATAAGGAGAATGCGAGATTAATTCTCAACAATAGATAATTATGGAAATAATTAGAGTGGAGGTTCGAGGATCGATAAGGAATTGAAGTGGATGTTAATCGGATTCAAGATCTTTCCATAATTGATTTCTCATTTTATTTACTTGCTAGTTAGTTTTAGTTTATTCGTAAATCTACTCGAAACCCCCCTTTGTAATTATTATTAGGTTTCTCGGCCCTTAGCTTAATCTAGGTATCGAATCACGCTGAATACTAAACTCGTCCCTCGTTTCCCCTGTGGATACGACCCCTACTTCCGCTATACTACCTTAGTGTAGAAGAGAGTAGGAGAAATTTTATCTTTGGCCGGGTGCGGTGCACACAACGACACCATCCGCGCCCGCATCAAATTTTGGCGCCGTTGCCGGGGAAACGGTGTTACTTGTTTGTATTTAGCGTGATTTTTGGATGGTATTGTTTGTGCTCTTTGTTTTTGGTTGGCCACTATCTTGGGAATGATTGATTGAAGCTTTTGACGGCTTATTGTTTGGTTATTGTCTAGCTTTAATTATTGATATTAATGGTCATGACTTGGATTAGCTAGGAGTACTACTAGTTGATGTTTGTTGTTGACTTAATGCTAGGTTTTGGATATAATCTGATGTTATATGCTCAACCATGATGTAGTAAGCTAGGCACTAACAATGCATTGCAAGAGTCCTTCTCAATCAATTTTGCAGGTATTTGAAGTGGAGATTGACATGGAACCACCATTGTCACACATGGAGCACAACCTAATGATTGAGCTTAAGGTATTAAGTCGAGCTAACGACTTTAAACAACAGCGCTTCTCGGGAGGCAACCCGAGACCCCTTCTTATTTTCTTTCTTTTCCTTTATTTCTCATCAAATTTCCACCACCACAACAAATTTTCTTTCACCCACTGCCCACCCACTCAAAAGAACCACAACAAATCTTAATCCACTTTGAGCCCAAGTCCACAAAAGAAAACCCGTTGGGAGGAGTTCAATAGCTAGGAGTTGGTAACACTAGAGGAGTGAGATTGTTGTATCTTTTCGATCTCTTGAGCTAGGTGCAAATCTCAAAAATTTAAAACTTTTGAATTTGCCATTTGTTTTGAGTGATTTGAGGGAGAGGGTTGTGAGTTGATTTCGGAGATTTGAGTTGGTGTTGTTAAGAAATTTGAGTTTGACGGATTGTTTGGTCATGAGTCTTGAGCATTCGATCTTCGATTTACCCGATTTTCGATTTTCTCCCCCATTTTCGGTTTACTTTTTCTTCTAATTGTCGACACATTGAGGACAATGTGTAGTTTAAGTAGGGGGGAGGGTATTCTCATTCTCATGTATCTATGTTGTATTTATGTTGTATTTATTTCAATTTGAAAAAAAAAAAATGAAAAAAAATTGAAAATGAAAAAAATAAAAAAAAAAAACAATGAAAATGAATCCCGCTGAGTTGAAAACCCGCGAGGGCGGGCGACTCGGGGCAAAAATGGGGGCCGGATAGGTTGAAAACCCGAAAGGGCAACCTATGCAAAAAAGTGGCTTATATTGAGCGGGTAAGATGGTGAGATGAAAAAAGAAATGTGAGAAGCTAGGATGAAAACCCGAAAGGGCTCCTAGGCAAAATGAGAGATTAAGAGAGAATTATGTATTTTGAAGACTCATTTGCCGGAGATTTGTTTTGGCTTTCACTTTCTTTTGGTTGATTGTTTTTGGGAGTAAGCATGGAATTTATCCCTTTTTGTCTTTGTTCCATGGCTTGCTTATATAGGTTGGTTGTAATAGTAGTAGTAGTTTATCTTTTGAGGTTTTAGGCGAGTTGTCATTTTGATTGTGGCGTTGGAGTGAGTTCAATTCCTTTGAGATCCTTCAGGATTTGAGCTCACATTTTGGTTGTCGTTTGGTGATTATTGTTGTCGCGTCTTTGTATTTTTCAGGTGAGCTCGAATCTAAGTGTGGGGGAATCATCGTCCCTTACGTTTAGGTTTTGAGTGAATGTTGTTAAGATGTGATGATGATGATGTAGTTGGTGGAGAGAGAGGTTGGTGTTGATAACTTGGGTGATGATTTATTGGGTGATTCTCACTTTTGAGTTTACTCGAGGTCGAGTAAAGTTCAAGTGTGGGGGGTATTTGATACGCTCAAGTTATACGATGTTTTTGTGATATTTGAGGTGCACTTTGCTAAGGGATTTGTTCGTAATTGTTAACGTTCACATATAAATCAACCTTAGCGGAAGTTCGGGGTTTTGTGAGTTAATGAGTGTTAATGTTCTAGATTCCGAGCTTTTAAGGAGAAACGGAGTTAAACGATGTTTAATTGAAGTTATCCTTGAGTGTTCAAGAAAGTTCAACACCATGGCTTGGTGGCACGGAAGCAAGTATGAGTTGACGACAATGTGCTATCCTAGCATCATCGCATAACCAAGCTCCACCAACTACCGCATGCTTGCCTCGCGAACCATGCCAGCCCAGCGAGGCCCAGCAGCATCGCCCACACAAGCATCGCCCGCCCACCAAGCAGCACGCCAGCCATCGCACGCAAGCTTCGGACGCCAGCCTCGCACAGCCCAGTGCTCGCACAGCCCAGCGCTCACTGCCCAGCAGCAGGCTCGCGACTCGCGAGGGATGTCGCGACTCGCGACCCCGCTTGTCGCACCTCGCGATGTTCTTCGCGACTCGCGATGCTTGCCCGGCCATTTTGTGCGCGGGGAGACGAGAGTCCTCGTCGCGACTCGCGATCGGTGTCGCGACTCGCGACGATTTTGACGGTTTGGGGCCACGATTTTGTGCGGGGTTTAAATGCTTCCTAAAACCTAATTTTGGGGAGAAAAGGAGAAGGACGAAGAGGAGAGCTGAAATGTAGATCTTGGAGTGGCAAGCTTGAGGGGAGAGCTCCTCTCCTCATCCTTCCTTCTTCATGATTCTCTTTTCATCTTTCCTTCTTCGTTCCTCTTTGTTCTTCATTTCTCTTTTCTTTGTTTTTCATTTCTTAGTTTTAGTTTTCATTTCTTAGTTTAGTTTTTAGAGATTTCAATTATGGAATTGGCTATTGCTATGCCGATTGTAGCTTGAACTGTTCTTGAACGAGATTAATATGAAGCTTCAAGCATTATTGTGAGATCTTTCCTCTCTATCTATTTTCCTTGATTATGGTTCAATTTCTATGCTTGTGATTTATGATTATTGCATAATTATGCTAGGAACGTTACTAGTTTGATTGTGTAATTAATCTAATGCTAGATTTAAGAATAGAATCGGATTGTTTTATTCTTTTATCAATTTGTAGCAAACTAGGGAGTAATTTAGATGCAGATCATCTTGGTTATTTCTTAGGGAAATTGAATCAACTGTTGAATGTTTATCACGTGTATGACATTAGCAGGTCTATTGGTTCTCTGTGTTTATTCTTTGCTATTGGATTGAACTTAGACGCGAGATCGGACTAGGTTATCCTTTAGTTAGGGTTTTATAGTCACGCCGATCGTGCTATTCAACTAAGAATAAGGAGAATGCGAGATTAATTCTCAACAATAGATAATTATGGAAATAATTAGAGTGGAGGTTCGAGGATCGATAAGGAATTGAAGTGGATGTTAATCGGATTCAAGATCTTTCCATAATTGATTTCTCATTTTATTTACTTGCTAGTTAGTTTTAGTTTATTCGTAAATCTACTCGAAACCCCCCTTTGTAATTATTATTAGGTTTCTCGGCCCTTAGCTTAATCTAGGTATCGAATCACGCTGAATACTAAACTCGTCCCTGTTTCCCTGTGGATACGACCCCTACTTCCGCTATACTACCTTAGTGTAGAAGAGAGTAGGAGAAATTTTATCTTTGGCCGGGTGCGGTGCACACAACGACACCATCCGCGCCCGCCCACCTATCTAACATACTCTAAGGATGTATTTGCAGGCTCCTAACGGTATCACCAACTGACACAGTCTTACAAGCAGCGAAGAAGATGCTCGAACTTCATTTAAGCTGTGCTATTGTGACAAATAGAAAATAAACCAAAGGGCATCTTAACGTAAGTCCTATTTAGACGATTGAATTTTCTGGTGATTGCAATTGTAAAGTACGAAGTCTTTGGATTGGTTTTTTATTGAACGCCTCCATATGCACTCCTAATTTCTTGTTATGAACTGTTTACTACGGTCTTCGCCTCTTTCAGCTCCAAGGAAATATTAATGCGGGTTATTGCGCAAAATCTTCCTCCGGATTCAACACTTGTGGAAAAGGTATTCGAGTTGCAGAGACGGAACTTTTTCGGTTCTAATATCTCGTTGTCAATTTTTTGACGGTCAACAATTCTATATTTTTCTTAGGGATGGAAGATCCTTATTATTTGATTTTTTTTGTTCTTTCGATGGATGTGCGAGATCATGACACCTAATCCGGAATGTGCAACTGTAGATACGCCAATTGTTGATGCTTTGCATACAATGCATGATGGGAAATTCCTGCATTTGCCAGTTAGTGTTTTTCTTTGGGCTGATATTTTCATGATTTAGTTATATGCTTCTGCAGTGTAATTGGTGGGCTAAGTTGGCTATGAGCTGTGTAATATCATATTGGGAAACCCATGGGGCTATTATGTATGTAAAGTTTTTCATATAATATTTTTGTGTAACAGTTCGAAGTTCTTCTTTTGTGTACATGTATCAATACCCTACACAACATTGTTTCATATAATATTTTTATGTATCTAATTATTTATGCTTATGCTTCAATTAAGCATAATATGCTTAATAAATCGAGTATTGATATATACTATTGATTTTATATCGATTAATAATGAAAAAATGCAAAAAAAAAATGTTTTTTTTGGTTTTTGGGGTGGTCAACCGCTGCGGTTTTGGGTCAAAACCGCAGCAGTTAACTTGCTTAACTGCTGCGGTTTTCACCCAAAATCGCAACGGTAAATGATTAACTGATCCGGTTTAGGACCGGATTAGTTAATTTTTGGGGACTGCTGCGAGTCTAACCGATGCGGCCTAAAACCGGAGCGCGTGGTTGAACTTTTTTCCACTAGTGAGAGGAAGAGGAGAGTGAGAGGTTAGGAGGAAGAGAGGAAATGTCGTGTGAGGAGAGAGAGGCGAGTGTGAGAGTGTCGTGTGTGAGGAAAACCGAAAACGGTTGAGAGGAGACGTGAAGAACCCTAATTGGGGCGTGTCATCCTTTTATAAATTAAAAGAGTCTATTGCTGCGGTGTTTTGTAGGAACCGCAGCAATAGGTTCAAATATTATTAAAAAAATAATATTTTAATCTATTGTTGTGGTTTCGGCTGGAAACCACAGCAATAGATATCGTCAAACAGTCAACCAAATTTAATTTTTTTTTTCCGCTGAGACCTATTGCTGTGTTTTTGGCTGGAAACCGCAACAATAGGTCTATTTTATATTTTACCTTTTATTTTCACGTGATTTATTGCTGCGTATGGGTAAAACCGCAACAATAAGCAATTATTTTACTAGTGAGATATACAATCGCGTCAAGACTTGCATCTAAAAATAAACCGTTGCCAAATTACGTTAGCTTGGTTAAGTTGGAGGAAAAAGTTTGAGATATCCCTATTTTTGTTTTCTCATTATGATTGTGAATTACATTTATACATATAACACAAGAATTAATTAATCAATTCAACTAGTGTTTTCTTACTCTGATTATGCTAAAGAACAACTTTACAACTCAAATAACAAATTCACAACATGACAATTTGCATGATTGTATAAAATTATAACGGTTTTTTTCACCAAATACCCCGGACAAATCACGAAATTCACCATATACCCTCAATGTTTCAGATATTCACCATATACCCCTGAGTTTCCAAAAATGTTCACCAAATACCTCTAACGGACGTTAACTTACCGTTAGCATTATTTACCATTTTGCCATTATTAACTTCTAACCCTAAAATCTAAACCCTAATCCTAATATATATCCTAATCCCTAAAATCTAATCTAAACCCTAACCCTAAAATCTAAACCCTAATCCCTAATACTAACCCTAACCTACCCCTCCCCTCCCCTCCCCCGGCCCCCACCCCCTCCCTCCCCTCCAACGCCGCAGCCCTCCACCCCTCCCCTGCCCGGCCCGGCCCCTCCCCCTCCCCTCCACCATGACCCCCACCCCCTCCCCCTTGCCCGGCCCAACCCCCAACTCACCCCACGCTGGTTTACTTGCAGCCACCACAAGCACACACGAAGCACGAGTTTTCAACGGCCGACTCGAGTCCCCACCGAAGTTAATTGACGATATTTCGCGGCCCGCCTTCGAATTACCCCTCCTCGAATTTCGCAACTCGGCGAGAGATCCGAAGCTTGAGGTTCAAAATCTAGCTGCGCGGGTGTAGAGAAGAAGATAGAGGCGCACAAGGACGAGAGAGAGAGAGACGCGAGCATGGGAGGGGTAATTCGAAGAGGGAGGGGTGGGGGGTTACCTCGGCTTTTGGAGCTCCTCTCTTCCGTTCGTGGTCTTTGCCGCCGCCGCTGTTGCTTGTGCGTGGGGTGGGCTAGCATGAGGGAGGGGGGGGGCTGCGGTGGTGAAGGGAGGGGAAGGGGTGTTGCGGCGGTGGAGGGGAGGGGGGGGGGTGGGGGGAGGTGGAGGGGGAGGCGGTGGGTTAGGGTTAGGGTTAGTGTTAGGGTTTAGATTTTAGGGTTAGGGTTTAGATTAGAGGGTTAGCGTTTAGATTAGATTTTAGTGGTTAGGGTTTAGATTAGGGTTAGGGATTAGGATTTAGATTTTAGGGTTAGTGTAATACCCCTCATGATTGCTTTAAAGGGATTTAGCAGGCTACTCATTCCAACAAGATGCATCTTTCTTTTAGGGAGCTTAATTCCTTAGTTACTCCACAGTTTAGCGTGCTTGGCTGGGAGTAGTCTTGGGATGGGTGACCTGCTGGGAAGTTTCTCAGTATGCACATGAGTGAGGACAAAATGCGCTGGAAGAACTTGTGTTGGTTATTGTGGACAGTTGTTGGCCCTGGATGCGCATTGGTGACATTATACTCGACTTTGGATGGGTTGGGTGTTACAAATGGTATCAGAGCAACTCTGCGACCGCGTGCTGATCGTGTGGATAATTAATCCAAGGTTAGTCGCCTAGCGGGGGAGGATTCTGGGGCTATATCACCGGCTACGTGTCAAATATGTAATTAGTTTCCAGGCTGGGGCTACCTATAGGTCATATGCCGAATATGTGGAGTCCTCAGGCGCAACGAGGACGTTGTTGTCCTCAAGTGGGGGTGTATGTAATACCCCTCATGATTGCTTTAATGGGATTTAGTAGGCTACTCATTCCAACAAGATGCATATTTCTTTTAGGGAGCTTAATTCCTTAGTTACTCCACAGTTAAGCGTGCTTGGCTGGGAGTAGTCTTGAGATGGGTGACCTCCTGGGAAGTTTCTCAGGGTGCGCATGAGTGAGGACAAAATGCGCCGGAAGAACTTGTGTTGGTTATTGAGGACAGTTGTTGGCCCTGGATGCGCATTGGTGACAATATACTCGACTCTGGATGGGTCGGGTGTTACAGTTAGGGGTTAATAATGGCAAAATGGTAAATAAAGCTAACGGCAAGTTAACGTCCGTTAGAAAAAGGGTATTTGGTGAACATTTTCGGAAACTCAGGGGTATATGGTGAATATCTTAAACATTGAGGGTATATGGTGAATTTCGTGATTTGTCGGGGGTATTTGATGAAAAAACCGAAATTATAATGCATCAACAACTCACATAAATGAACGATTTACAACTGTAGATTAACAATATATAACAAACATATAAATTCACATAAATCCCAAATTTATAAATCATAAGTCTCAGAATTAACAATTAAAAATTAGATGAAAAAGAAGTGAAAGAAATAGTTAGAATGAACAAAATGACCAACAAAAATTCCACCCCAATTAAAACCAAACTGAATCTAATCCCTCACAATCGTCCAATTTTTGCCACAATTAATTCGACAATCTTCGACAAAAATCATTCAGAAAAAAGATATAATTTTTTAAAAGAAACCCTAACATGAGAGCGCTGAGAATCATGCTCATCTTCAAAAACCTCCATAGATTAAAACAACTCTCTCATCTTCTAGTCACGACCGCCTGGGCTCAAGTTGCAAGTGGAGTGAGAAAGAGTGTTGTGTGGAGGTTTAATGCATGCAGAAGAAGAGGTGAAGGAGGCCATCAATTGAATTTTGTTGGTGGTTCAGGGGAACGGAGAGACTGAGGTGACTGTTAGGGGTGTAAGTGGATTGAACTGGATTGGACTTTGTCAAATCCAAATCCAGTCCAAAGTTTTTTGGACTCGAGAAATTGAGTCCAAATCCGATCCAAACTTTTTTTGAGTCCAGTCCAGTCCAGTTCGAAACTTTATTTTTGTGTCCGAATCCAGTCCAGTCTGGTCCGATTTTTTTTTCCCGATTTAGGTTTACAATGTTTTCTAATGATTGAATCATTGAAATTTGAAAAATTGGACTCCTTACATCAATTTCATAAAGTAAATTACATATATCTTTACATCTTTAAAGTCTTATCAAAATGCAAATTACATAATACAAAAGTGGATAAAAGAGTCAAAGTAACTTTCGCCTTTTCAGTTTTCAATTCTCACTTTGGACTTTTCGGATGGTAAGTGAAAGTTCTTACGCCAGGTAAAAGAATTTAGGACGTGAATGTTAAGTCCAAAATTTTAACAAAAATGTTAAAGATTTTTTTAAAAATATACATTATATGTATATGTATAAATATATATATTGTATGCTAAAATATTTATTGGACTGGATTGACTTATTGGACTCCAAAGGGGTGAGTCCAAATCCAGTCCGAAAATATTTGGACTCGAAAATTTGAGTCCGAGTCCAGTCCAATCATTTTTTAGTCCAGTCCAATAAATATTGGACTCTGGACTTTTCGCAGTCCACTTACACCCCTAGTGACTGTAGAGAGAGAGAGAAAGATAAGGAAGAGAGCGCAAAGGAGAAGAGAAAAAGGTCAAGAAAATTATGGTTTTCACAGGCTTATTTAAATAAAAACAATTTAAAAAAAAAATCTACCCCTTGTTAAAACGTGGCTTTGCCACTGCCGACAACGGGACCATCGTGGACACAATAAATTTCGAAGAACTTCATCCGAAGAATATAGGATAGAAAAACGTCGCCCAACCCTTAATCCAACAATCAAGCCTCAAAAGAACGTCTGTTTTTTTTGGACTTTGCTTTGAATGCTGGAAGCCGGGAACACATATATAATTCAGACAAACACTGGTCATTCAGGTTATCCTTTGTGCAAAAACTTCACAAGTGTTGGAATTTGGATTCTCTACTTTTTGTCTTTTAGAGCCAAAATTTCTCTGAGAGCCCGTTTGGTAATTGGTTATAAATGGTGGTAATGGGAATGAATTTGTAAGTAAATTTGTGAAGAAAATCATTGTTCATTCCCATGGTAATGCTAATTTATCCTAAAATGTCTATTTTTCTTCTTAAATTTTCATTCCCATCTGAAGAAAATCATTGTTCATTCCCATGGTAATGCTAATATTAGCTAATGAGTGGTAATGAAAATTGATTCCCCTTAGAGAAAACAACACAAGCTTAGGGATGAGATTGCTTTCCCATGGAAAAAAAACACAAACTTGGGAGTTGAAATTCATTACTATTACCACCATTAAGGGCCTGTTCTCCCCAACTTATTTTCAGTTCAGTTCAGTTCAGTTTAGTTCAATTCAGTTCAGTTCAGTTCAGTTGCTAAATGATAATCATTACTATTAATTAGTTATAATTTAATTCAGTTCAGTTAAGTTCAGTTTAGTTCAGTTCAGTTCAGTTCAGTTCAGTTCAATTCAGTTCAGTTCAGTTGTTTTATGCCGAAAAGAACATGCCCTAATTAACGATTATCAAACGGGCCGTTAGTGCCTGAATTTTTTTTTTTTTTACATCAGACACTGCCTGAAATTGGTACCATAATATTGAGATAAAAGACTCGTAGAAAGTTTGACTACTGTCTGGCATTTTTTTATTGTCTTCTTGGTTAATAATAACAATAATATTATTTTACCGCATCAAATGCCTCCATGTCCATTTTCGAGTGTGTACTACTTCATCATAGTTAATTAGTTATCACTATGGGTTACGTTTAGAATTTCTCATACAGCTAATACTTAGCTTTAATTTATTTACTAAAATATAGAGTCAACATGTATGATATCTTAACATTAATGAAAAATTCGCTAGAACAATCCAATCTTTAGCGGATGCAATTCACAGCACAACGTTTAAGCTAAAAGTGCAAAGTTTTATGCAATTTTCCACTTTCTATGAAAAATCTTTTATTTTCCATATCTTTTATGCCAATCAAACAAGTACTTAATGTGCCCTTCTCATATTTCATATTTTATCAACTTAAATAAGTATAGATTGGAGATAACTCTCCAATAGGTGATCAGTGAGATTTATCTCACTCTTAAGGTAGTATTGAAGCCATTTTTGCTTAGTTTCTTTCCGTTTTAGTTCTTTTTCCCTTAGATTTAGCCTTTGTATTGTTTAATTCTCTCTTGCCATATATATATACTAGCTTTCTAAGCACGCGATGCGTGCGGCGATAATTTTTTCATTGTGATATTTCGTAATGTCGAGTAGCTAGTTTTACATGCACGCAATACATGCAGCGATAATCATTATAATAGTTTAAATTGACAGTTTTTTTAATAAATGCTCTGTTTTGTTCAACTTATTAGAAGTTATTTTCACCAAAAATAAGTTTAGATTAGTTCTTGATCTGCCCTTATTGTTCTCTATGTAATTGACTTACACAAATTGAAATTATATAAACCCGTTAAAATGATCATTTATTTACATGACTATAATGTTGTGGAAGTATATTGCTGATTTTTTATTTTTGCAATTTTTGCTTTTGATGGAAGATTTTGATATTCTTAAATGAATTTGTTATCTTTGTTTTTTTTTTGTTAACTTTTTTAGTCTTTCCTTTTTTTAACCTAAAATTTTAAGTTATTCTAATTGTAGT
Organism: Beta corolliflora; assembly: GCA_947648045.1. NCBI lineage: Eukaryota > Viridiplantae > Streptophyta > Magnoliopsida > Caryophyllales > Amaranthaceae > Beta > Beta corolliflora. The sequence goes on from CANSZD010004103.1 coordinate 55,045, forward strand.
TTTTAAAAATGGCAAATACTGGGATTGATTGATTACCCATTATTATTTTACAACTTTAAACAAAAGTGATGTAATTAAAAAAGTAAGGGTAATATAGTCATTTAATATGGGGACACCATGCCTCCCTCCTTCACTTATATATATATATATATATATATATATATATATATATATATATATATATATATATATATATATATATCCCCTCCCCTACTCTCCTATTTGACCTTTTTATGTAAGAATTCGAGTTATTATAAGTTAAGAGCTTAAAAGGGGAGCAAAGACGAGAGCAAAAAGAAGAGACCGCAAGTCCGAGCAAGCAGGCGCCCGTTCGGAAGAAGCAGCCCACTCAGGCCCTCATCAGCCCGCCCGAGAATTTGCCTTGCCCTCCCAGGCTCCTGATGTGAGGAAGTTCATGCCAGTTCGCCTAAAAAATGTCGCATGCGCAGTAGAATCTCCCTAGCCCGAGTATCCTGTTCTGCTTGGATCTTGACCCAGCTCGCCCGGGCTTCCTTGGTCAACCCGCTCGGGATGCTGATTTCTGCGGTTTTCTTCGACCCGTTTTTGTTTACGACGATGTAATTGGGGGAGTATAAATTCCCCCCTTAGCCCATTTTAAAGAAAGGCAGATTTTTAGAACCCTAAATTTAGTTACCTGGTGTAGGAGAGAGAAAACTTGGCTCAAGAGGTGTAATTTAGAGATTGAAAATCAATGAAAAGTGACAAATTTCTTTGAAGTTCTTATTTCCTTTGTAATCTTCTCAATCCTTTCTTTCTCTCTCATTATTTTTATGCATTTCTAGTTTATTATTTTCATGCTTTGGTTTCATGTCTTCATTGCTTAATCTTTATGTTTAATAGCTTAATCTAGATTAAAGTTTCCATCTTTCCTTAGTTGCTTCTTGTTTGTTCTTTAGATTTTGTCTTATTTTTGCTTTAAAGTCTTGATTTTTGGTTTTTTGTACTTTTGGATGCGTGATTTATTGGGAGTTTTTCCATGTTTAAGATGTTTGCTATTATAATGGGTAGTGAGTAGTTCAATAACTATGATTGGATAGTAGCCCAATCATTGTTTCCATCCTATTCTCATGAGTAGAGTCTGTTGGGTTTGTTATGTTTGTGATTTGTGCATTTTCAATCATTTGGTGACTTAGTTAATGTGAGGTCCATCACCCTTTGACCCATTTGTTGCCCATTAATAGCTAGCTTTTTGGTGGTTGACCTTCATAAATAATTAATTGGTAGTTATGTTTCACTTGTTGACTTATATTGACTTGGGTTTTACTTCAATTCCTATCTTGGTCTAGTTAAGTGACAACACCTCGAAATATAGGTTTTGTTGCTATAATTAGGACTCTAAACTCCTTTGCATATCCCCTTTACATGTTAATCCCCATAACTCTACTTGTTTTTTGGATGTGAATCGTTATTGTGGTGTTTCCCCACTCCTAGTGCTTTTCCTAATTTGATTCCAATAGTTTAAATCCCCTAGTTTAACCAAAAGTTGACGTTTTCTTCGACTTAGGTTACTCTTAGTGATTTTATCTTGGTGAGACTTCCGATCCTTGTGGTTCAACCCTTACTTACCACTTGACTAGTTTCGGTGGATAGTTAGGACTTTTAATTGATCTTAGGGGAATTAGCAATGACCTAGTTTTTCCCTTGTTCAAATTGGCGCCATTGCTGGGGATCGACATTTTTTCATTATATTGAGTAGTAGTTTTGCTTGTGAGTCTAAGTCTTTGGTTCTCTATGATTTCTCTTTCTTTTCTTTGTCTTTATTAAATAAAAAAACGGGGATTGAAAAAAAATGGCAATCTTCTCCGATCCCCAATATGAGCATGAAGTATTTTGGAGATATTATTGGAGGCTTGAGGTTATCTTGGTTGTAACCATAGTTTTGCAAAGTGGGATATTTGCGATATGATGTTTGAGGGTTTAAATGAAGAAACTAGAAGAGTGGTAGAGTCAATGTCTAATGGTTACTTCTATGCTCAATCTTTGGATGAAGCTTGGAGTCTACTTGAGTGGTTGGCTAGAGATACCTATGAATGGGAAATGTCAATGCATACTAATCAAAATCTTGAAAATTCTTCTAGTTATGAACTTGAGACTTGTACCTCTCCCCCATCTTGTTCTCATTTGAATGAAGTTTATTCTAATGTTAATTTTGTTCATGCATTTAATGACTTGTCCTCAAATTATTGGATGAATTTCCACGATCTACGCTATGACCCCAATGATGAATCTCTATGCTTGATTGTGAACCCCTTCCCCAATTTCATTCTCAAAATGCTCCCCAACCTATTGATGATCCCCTTTTACAATTGGAAATTGGTTTGAAATTGCTTAGGGAAAAATGGGGTTCCAATGATAATATTCTTGAGTTTGATAATGGTGATTCAAGATGCGTTGAAAATGAAAATGAATTGGGAAAGAGTAGCCTAGATCTTGATGAAGGTTTTTGGAGTAGTGATGATGAAGGGTATGCTTGTGAGGAGAAAAGGCCAATTATTGAGGATATTGTTGAAAGTGAGGATGTTCATGAGTCTCTACATTCTCTATATGAGTCTCACATGTCTACCTCTAGTGGATTGGACCTTACTCTCCCTCCTTGTGCTATAGAGCACCCATCTTCTCCTACTTCTTCTTGCTTGAGTGAAGATATTGGTCGATTTGAGAGTGAGGTACCTCATTTGATGGTTGGTGATGCTTTTGAGGCTTTAGAGGATGGCAAGGCTGTTTGTAAGGAGTCATTGATTGATAAAGTGTGTGATTTGAAGACGTGTGATATAGGAGAAGTCATTTGCGAAACCTTAGATTCTATTCCTTCACTTTATATCCCATTTTCAAGAAAGCTTGACCTAGTTCCTTTGTTTCCCATTTCACTAGTGGAAAAAAGCCCATCGGATCCGGTCAAAATCGGGCTTACAGATCCGATTTTGGTCCGGATCAGATGGGCCCGCAGCAGCTTGTATAAATTATCTTATCCGGTCCAGGATCGGATCAGTTAATACCTTACTGATTCGGTCAATAGTGGAAACCGAATCAGTATATGGAGATATATATACTGATCCGGTTTTCACTATTGACCGGATCAGTAAGGGGTCAATTCAAATAAAGAACAAAATTATACTGCTGCCTACCGCAACAATCAGTCCCAGTCTTCTCTTTATGCACGCATTTCAATAAAAGAAAAGAACGCAAAGGACAAAATAACTTACATCGATCATAAGAACGAAAAATTACAATAATAGGAAATGAAAAAAAAATACAGCAATTACGAAATTACAAAATTAATTACACTTACAACATTAACAACATAACTTACAGAAATTAAAATTATGAAATTAACAATAGAAATTGTAAAATAAATTACAAAGAAAACAGAAGACACGAAATGACTAAATAAAATTGAAATGAAAATAATTACAACAAAATACATACAATTACTCGATAAATTAAGAAACTCTAGATTAAGAACGGAAATAGAAACAAAAAATTACGAAAATAAGGGAACCAAAAAACTAATCTTTGAAGTAGCAAAATTGAAACCTGCAAAAACAGGAGCGACTTATGTTCGTGGGTGGTGGTTGGTTGATGTTTAACTGCCCTAGATCTGTGTCGAGTGAGGAGCAACGAGTTGGTGGTTGATTGATGTAAAAAAACCCTAGATCCACGACTTAAACTTACAACGTTCATTCGAGTGAAAACCCTAGAAGCGTGAGTTGGATTCGATGTAAAAAAAACCCAGTATTAGCATTCAAGTGAGGAGCGGACGAAAAGTGAACAACGATCTGAAAAGCGCCGATGTCATAATTGGGCCACTGAATCGGAGAGAGGCGAAATCCGGCGAGAATCTTAAAAGCGTGAGTGAAATAAAGGAGTTTGTACCGGAAAAAAGCGTCGGAGATCCGCCGGAAAAGGATAGTGAAAGGTCGAGATCTACGGTGAGAGTTTAGTCGCCGGAAAAGGAGAGTGAAAGGTCGGAACGGCCAAATGTAGGTGAGAGAATCATTGAGGGAAGAAGATGAAAGTGAGGAGAGAGAGAGGCGTGTGAGTGTTGTTAGGAGGAGAGAGAAAATGACTGCATTGGGAGAAAGGGGCGTTTAGGATTTTATGGGTAGGAGGAGAGGGGGATGAGGGATAAGAGATCAAGAGTTGTGTCTTGTGTGGGTGAGGAAAATAACGAAATGGGTCGGGGTGGTGAGCGCTTATCATTTAAGTGGGTCTTATTTGGTGAGCTTTTTTAATAATTTGGGCCAAATTTACATATCCGGTCCGATAAATGACCGGATCGGTTTATTTAATTAGAAATTTGCGCATGAAAACTTGAACTAACCGATTCGGTTTGATAAATGACTGGATCGATTAATAATAACCGATCCGGTTTTTTCAAAATCGGATCGGTTATCTTGTGTCATATAAGGTTTTTTTCACTAGTGTTTCTTTCCCTTATTCACTCAAATTACCTCCATTAAATGAGCTCCTTTCCTCCTTTGCCCTTCAAGTGCCTCATTTGGTTATTTTTGAGGAAAAGAGTGAGATTACCAAGCAAAAAGAGTTTATCGAGGAGAGTTTGCCGTTTTGTTCTTTGTTCTCTTATTCTTTTCGTTCTTCTTCTTCCTATTTACTTGATTTTTCTCTTGATTCCACTTCGTTTAGGCATCCCTCTCCTCGATTTTTGCATAGAATTGCATCACACCTTGTGCATGTTCATCCTCTACTTATTGCATACGGTATCTTATTTGATATGTGTGCTAGTACTTTTGACAAACTCTTGCGTGCTTTGACTCATTATATCCTATTGGGGCGTGTTTGTTTGAAGGTTTCCTCTTCCCTCCCTTGATTATCTTGTTCAAGCATTAATGACAATGCTTTGTTCTAGCTTGGGGGAGTAGCTTTTCGCTAGCTTGGGGGCCTTTGTCTATATTTTCTTCTTCTTTTCTTTCTTATGTCTTTCATTATCCTTTAAAATCCAAAAACATTTACTTTTTGTTTTGTTTTCTTATGATTTTTCTCTTGAGTTTAGCATTTCACTTTCTTGAATGCTTTTATTCCTAAATATTAGAAGTTTGCATGTTGTTGAGATTCCAAGGTTGATTGTTGGGTATTCTATGCTAAGGTAGTGGTTTGAACTTTTTGAGAGCACAAAACCTTAATTCATGGATTGTGGTATGATGGTGTTGCTCTCTCTAGTGAATTTGAAACCTAAAATGTAGTATTTGCTTGATAATCTCATGCGAGGACATTCTAAAAAGCCCATACATTCTATTTTGAGCGACATGGATCCTTGTCATTGTACTCTTTTATTGAGAACTTGATTCTAATCTATCCAAGATCGCGATTGAGCCGCTTTAGGGAAAGATAAAGGCGTTCATTTCAGTGACTATTTTTTATATTATAGTTTTAGGCCCTTTGTTCTAGTTTTTTTTGATTTGTCTTCATTTGTATTTGCCCTTCCTCCCAACCATTTAAGCCTTATACTTTCATTTGATTACCTCATTACAAGCCAATTGACTCTTTATTTAGAGTAGTTGCTTTAGTTGTACGTGATATTTGGGAAAGAGAAAGAAAAATGATGAGAATCTTATGGTTTAGTGGAAGTTTTGTATATACACTTGAATAAAAGCTATTGCAATTTTATAGAAAAAGCCACCCAAAGTCAAAGAAGGCAGGGAAAATAAAAAAAATTATGAAAAAAAAGAAAAAGATAGAAAATCCAAAAATAGTTTTCATGTTTTTGCATAAGTTTTTTTTTTTTTTTTTTGGGGGGGGGTGTTATCCCTAAATGGATGAGTGTGAATTGTGATATATGGTTGTCTAGCTCTTTCGCTCCTACTAAAACTTCACTATTAGAATTGAGCACCACTATCCAAATTTATTCACACCTTTTACCCCTAGGCTATGTTACCACCTCAAAAGTCCTTTTGACCCTGGATGGTTGAGCCATTGTCGGTGGCGGAAGATTGGAATCAAGCCAATTGAGCGAGTGTGCCATGTTAAGATGTCGAGTAACCTTTTATTCTTATTTCTTTTACATTTATCGGCTTCATTTTCCGGAGTTTAGAGAAGCTACCTTGAGCGATGAATTTGAAAATAGATGAGAGAACGCGGTATGTATGGTTGAATAATTTGAGTAAATGCTCTATTTAGTTCTTTATGATTAGTGTATGGTATGTTTTAATCAACCTATGGACATTTTCGAGCATGCTTACTTTTAGTGTCTAGAAATTATTGCAATCATTTGTGTTTGCTCTCTTTCTCACCAAAGAGCACTTATTTTTCTTCTAGTTTATTTGGTTTTGTTTTGTTGTGGTTTTTTTAGGTGTTGTGGATTAATCTCTTTGGAAACCCTCACGAGAGTATCACTCGTCCTCACTGGCGACTTTGAGGTTTAAATGACTTGTAGTTTACGCTAAAAACAACCGTTATTCCTACGAAAGTGAGTTAGTGTATATAACCTTTTTCATTTTCTTTATTGTGCTTTGTCTTATTAATCTTTTGCCTTGCTATCTTCTTCCACCATTCCTGTTTCTCTTGGGACTTTGCTTCAAGACAAGCAAACGCTCAAGTTTGGGAGAAGTTGATGAGTGATATTTATCTCACTCTTAGGGTAAGCATTGAAGCCATTTTTTCTTGGTTTCTTTCCGTTTTTAGTTCTTTTTCCCTTAGTTTTAGCCCTTGTGTTGTTTAATTCTCTCTTGCCATATATATTTGTCTCCCCTCCCCTACTATCCTATTTAACCTTTTTATGTAGGAATTCGAGTTATTATAAGTTAGGAGCTTAAAAGGGAAGCAAAGATCAGAACAAAAAGGAGAGACCGCAAGTCCGAGCAAGCAGGCGCCTACCCGGAAGAAACAACCCACTCGGCGCCCGCCCGAGCATTTGCCTTGCCAGCCCGGGCTCCTGATATGAGCAAGTTCGCCTAAAAATTGTCGCACGCCAGGTAGAATCTCCCGAGCCCGAGTAGCCTGCCCCGCCCGAGCCTTGACCCAGCTCGCCCGGGCTTCCTTGGTCTACCCGCCTGGGCCTTGTGCAAGCCCACTCGGGCAGCTGCTGTATGTGGTTTTCTTCGGCCCATTTTTATTTACGACGATGTAATTGGGGGGAGTATAAATACCCCGCTTTACCCATTTTAAAGAAAGACAGATTTCTAGAACCCTAAACTTAGCTACCTAGTGTAGGAGAGAGAAAACTTGGCTCAAGAGGTGTAATTTAGAGATTGAAAATCAATGAAAAGTGACAAATTTCTTTGAAGTTCTTATTTCCTTAGTAATCTTCTCAATCCTTTCTTTCTTTCTCATTATTTTTATGCATTTCTTGTTTATTATTTTCATGCTTTGGTTTCATGTTCTTTAGATTTTGTCTTCTTTTTGCTTTAAAGTCTTGATTTTTGGTTTTTGATATTTTTGGATTGGTGATTTATTGCTAGTTTTTTCATGTTTAGGATGTTTGCTATTATGATGGGTAGTGAGTAGTTCATTAACTAGGATTGGGGAGTATCCCAATCATTGTTTCCATCCTATTCTCATGAGTAGAGTTTTTTGGGTTTGTTATGTTTGGAATTTGTGCATTTTCAATCATAAATGTTGTCGGTGACTTACTTGATGTGAGCTCCATCACCCTTTAATTTGACCCATTTGTTGCCCCTTAATAGCTTGCTTGTAGGTGGTTGACCTTCATTAATGATTGATTGGTTGTTAAGTTTCACTTGTTGACTTATATTGACTTGGGTTTACTTCAATTTCTATCTTGGTCTAGTAAAGTGATAACTCCTAGAAATATAGGTTTTGTTGCTATAATTAGGACTCTAAACTCCCCAATAAAGTTTTTTAGAGGTGTTTAGGATTGTTTGTTCCCTTTGCATATCCCCTTTACATGTTAATCCCCATAACTCAACTTGGTTTTGGATGTGAATCGTGATTGTGCTGTTTCCCCACTCCTAGTGTTTTTCCTAATTTGATTCCAATAGTTTAAATCCCCCAGTTTAGCCAAAAGTTGATGTTTTCTTTGACTTAGTGATTCTACCTTGGTGAGACCTCCGATCCTTGTGGTTCGACCCTTACTTACCACTTGACTAGTTTAGGTGGATAGTTAGCACTTTTATTTGATCTTAGGGGAATTAGCAACGACCTAGTTTTTCCCTTGTTCAATAGGACCTTTTTTGGTTTGGTAATAAAATAGGACCTGGGTTAGGGCCCGACTTTGCCACGGTACTCTTAAGTTAAGTCTACACAGCTTAAGGGTAGGGGAAGGGAAGGGAATTCCACATCAAAGATCCCTCTAATGGGATTTTAACTCATAACTTCAAAATCAAAATGACAAGCTCTAACTATCAAACTGAAAGAAGATTGTATACTTCAATACGAAGATTGATACATCCATCCACTAAGTAAGCTACCCAGTAGAAATAAATTAGTCAAGTAAAGCAGTTGAGTTGAGCACCACTAATCATCAAAGCACCCTTAACAATGAACCATTTAAGTGTTCACTTTTTTTATTAGGAGAGATAATTAGCCCAAGGACCAACCCTTCTTAGCCTGTAAGGTACACCATCTCAAAGGTTGGGTACAAGACTTAAAAGCCTAGAAGACAACTGGCATAAGGCTCATTTTCACCGCAAGAGAAATTCCCCCAAGATATTGTTCATGGAGAATTGGAGATGAACAAATTTTTTTTTTCATAATCATGAACCAAATAAAGGTTTTTTGATAAAGTTTTGCATGAACGTTTGGTAAAACGATCAATTCATGTTAATTTATCAAAGCCAACAAGTGATGTGCACCATTGAGAACGCGCCAAGGGTCGAGGTTTTTTTGGTCCAAAAAGCTACTACTAGTAGGACTGTGCAAAGACCAGGGTCCAACCAGAATTTGGACCGGATCGGACAGGTTTGAAGATTTCGGTCCAGTCCTCGGTCCATAGAAAACTACGATTCCGGTCCAGACTAGTGGGCCGAAATTTCTTTTTTTTAGGAAAAAAAAGGGTTTAAGGTTAAAAAAATTTAAAAGTTAGAAGATAGAAAGTTTAAAAACCTACTCTTTATTGTCTCTATGATTATTGTTATTAGAATTATTAAATTTTAATACATCCAATTTATAGATATGTTTTAATCTAAATAAAAACAGATTTTGTTTTTTTTAAAATACAGTTTCCGGTCCATCAGGTCCAAAACCGGACCGGACCGAAATTTTTCCGGCCCAATTTCGGTCCAAAAAAATTTCAGATTCCGGTCCGGTCCGGTCCTGGACCGGTGCACACCCCTAACTACTAGTAGAATTTTACCAATTTTTGAAATGTTTATATATCGAAAAATATATTTCAGAAAAATATAATAAATCACTGAAAATTATATTTCTTTCATTCTCTACAAATAGACATCTATATTGACATATTTTTCTCAATTTTTAATTTTATTCTTATCCAACCATTTTGGTGATGAACTTTTTATTTATATTGTTCATGGTTATAAAGAACTGAAATTGGAAATGGTTTATGAAAATAATGTGCTTCAGACTCGAAACTTATGATCGGGGAAAGGGGGAATCTGACAAGCTTGTTTCTATCTAATAATTCGTGAAAAAATCCGAAAGAAATCCGATATATGTAGGGGGTAATAGAGGAAGGTCTCAGATTTATCCTAACATAAGCAAGAGTAACTTTACGAGGTTCCCGAAAAAGATAGCGAAAAAAATTAGGTCCCGTTCTTTTGGATTGGGAGAAACTGAACTGAAATGGGAAAAACTGAATTGTAGAGAATAACTGAACTAAACTGAAAATAAGTCCTAAAGAATAGGGCATTATTCCTAGAGTAGAGACTAATAGAAATGTATAAACCAATGCTTCCATAGATTTGTTGTATACTTGCAAAAAGTAAAAAATGCTTCATAGATACGAGATAGAAGGGAGGAGAGAGAGGGATGAACCATTTTTTTCCATTGCAAATAGTGTTCTCATATATCTCCACTGAGTCGCTTTCCTACGATGTAGGCTCTGTTCTTTTGGATTGGGAAACCGAGCCGAGCGGTTGGGAAACCGAACTAAACTAAACTAAACCGGGCGGGCGAATTGTGAGGGCAACATGAGAAAGTGTCTCGAGCCGAATCAACTGCAATAAATTGAACGGAGAGAAACTGAATTGAAAATAAGTCCAAAAGAACAGGGTCGCAGACAAAGTTTTTTCCCTCTTACACTTATTTATTCTAGTACTATCGAACAACTAAAAGAGTAATAACAGACTAAAACAGCTCACTTATTCACTCAAAGATATATACAGCTCACAATAGCCTATATACTCCTATAATAATGTCTCACAAAGTTTGATTACATAACTTCATGGTGTTTTCTAGGGACGCAGAAATATATTTTAGCAATTGACCTTGGTGGGTATCGATGATGATACTTTGACTTTTTAGGTTTGTAGAATACCAATGCTCATTTAAAAGCTCAATTAATCTCCAGTCTTCAATCTTACCAATCACCAATTTTTCCCCATTTAATATACGATGCAACTCATCACGCCCTTACTTCCCACTCTCCCATAAAAATGTCTCTTCTCCTCTCTCCTTCCCATCTTTTAATACTTTCTTCTCTCTCCTTCTTTACTCTCTAGATATTCTGGTAGAGTGGTAGGCATGGCCAAGAGCTTCATATCCTTCTTTTTTGCTCTCCTTTTACTCTCATGTTTGGAAGATGTTCACGGTTCAAGACTTCTTCATGAAGAAAATGCGCCACAAAGTTCCAATGTGAGTAACAAATAGCTCTTCTTAGTTCTCATAGACACCAACTTATTTCATACTTCAGCTAGGGATAGTGTTCGGTAAATGATTTTTGGGTCATATTTCATGTGGTCAAACAGCCACAAATATATTTTAGTAAATGGTTTATTTGGCTAGGTGGTGCAAGTGTGCAACCGTGCAAAGTTGACTGTAAAAAAAAAAACTGTTTACTAAGACCATGTTCGTTCTTGTTTTTGTTTTCGTTCCAATTTTTTTGAAAACGAAAACAAAAAGCGAAACCAAAAAAGTGGTTTCACTTGTAGTTGTCGTTTTCAAAATCACCATGCTTTTAATAAGTTTAACCAATTTTTTATCCATTATAAGACATATATTAAATGACTTTTAAATACAAAAACCAAAAACTGAAAACCACAGTGATACCGAACCAGCTCTAACGTTTTGAAATTCACCTTTGGTTTTTTCTTTCATTTAACATTTAGAAAACTAACACCAATGTATAAGTTTACCAAGCACATTCATAAATGGTTAACAGATATGCAATCAATACAAAAAGTAGGCAAAACAACCAAGTAAAACAACTGACAACGAGTTACCAAACTCCACTTTATATTATTACTTAAAAAATATGTTACATAACTTTCATACCATGTTAGAAAAGAAAAACATTGCATAATATGTTTTGTTTGGCTTTTGTTCTAGCAGGAATTGAGTATCAAACTAGATGGTTGCACTAGTATGGACGGAGAAGATTGCTTGTTGGGCAAGTCTATGGTTGATCATACGGACTATATTTACACTCAAGATATTAAAAATCCATGAATGTAGTCTCCACTTTATTCTTTTCATGAATTTGTTTTTGTGAGAGATGTATACTTCCAAGAGAGACTTTGACATAATTGTATTTACTTTCTTAATTAATTATTCCTCATCTGAAATAGAAATCCTTATAATTTTCTCTATCAAGGTTGATACTACCACAGTCAACTCTAGTGTACTAGCTAGCTATAATTTGATGATAACAAATTATTTTCTGCTTAATAAAGGAAGGTGAGATTTTTTTGTGTATAGGCACAGTAAAGCCCTTTGGAAATGGCCTAAAAAGCCCAAGGCCCAAAGACGAATTATGGCACTGTAAAATTTTTGGCCTATTTGAAATGGGAAGGATCTGAATATCTGATCACTGCACTGAGGTCCACAACAAGATAATTTTATTCGGGTAGGTACATATGGACTCTGTGCAATCTACCTATCAAACGTATATTAATGATTTGCTCCGTCTTAAAAAGATTTGAAACTTATTGGATCAGTAGTTTGAGGTAATAAATTATAGTATGGATATAAAATTATGTTATTTTATAATTCTAAACGCGATAGGAGGTTGGTGTCATATTTTATTTTTGGGCCTTTTCGTAACCTCTTGGTAAAGAAAATTTTCCTTGGGCCGTTCTCTCTCACAGAAGCTACTTACCTGGAGCCCCAACAAGAACCCCAACCCCTCCACCGACAAAGTGAAATTTGGTTCCACCAATATTTGAAACCTTGGCCTCCCATGTGGGAGATAGTTCAATACTCATTAGGCACAAGGTCCCTTGGAGGAGAGACAAAGTTGAATATTTTCTATTAATACATAAAGAGTAAGGGTGGGATGTAAGGGTGGATCATGGTAAAAATGAAATTGTTGAAACTATTTGGGACAAACATAAGAGTAAAGTGTTCAGACTATTTTGGGATGGAGGGAATAGTTGATTTGCAATCTCAGCATGTAAAGACACAATATTACAAAAGCAAGAAATAGAATTTATGGTTACAAATTAGATAATACTTGTATAATTGGTGCGTGTGTTCGGGTAACAAGCATATTTATAGTAATTAAGGAAAACTGGCTCTATATGATCCAAACTATTGCCGGTGTGTGGTAATTATTGACCTAATATTTATTTGATGATGACAAAATAATGTAATAACTAGCAAGATTTTGAGTTTTATGTGTGCAAGGTTTACCAACTAATAATGGTGCCTAAATTAAAGATGATATACAATAAATTAAAGAAAGTTCATAGTGGAAATTCCCATAAGAAGAGAAGAAGTTCCTGAGCAGCAACTGCATGAGAAGAAGTCTAATTATATAAGTATACTGCTAGGCTTCATGTAAGGAGAAGGTTACAAAGTATAGTATGGAACTTGAGTTGTTCCTTTGGGTTAAGGAACTTGAGTTGTTCCTTAAGCCAAGGAACTACTACTTATGAAATTTAGTTTGTGGTACTGTGTCGTGGTAAAAATATTGTCTAAAGGAACTACAGATTTAAGGAATTGGGAATTGTTTCGAAGTTAGAAATGTTCCCATGACACTTGTGTCTAGGGAACAAGCAGACTTATGGGATTTAATAATGTATGTCTTAGAGTCAATAAAATTTGTTGATATGTCAGTTATAATCTTTATCATTTAGGAAAATGTTAATTTTTAACAGGTGCTTTTATGAATAATATCTCGCAAAATTTTTATTTAAAATAAGATAAGATTTAGTTTGTTATCTTGTTAGAGTTATTTTAGGACTAGGATTTTTAAGCACTTAGGATTCTTTTATTAATTTGTTTAAATAAGTTAATCTGTTAAAATAATAAAAGTACGTTTGTTTTAATACTGATGCACGTTCACACGTTCCAGTTGTTGTGAATAGTGGAGTAATGGTTGTTCCTTAATATTGTCTTGTTCCCCAAGTACGATCACATTTCTTTTAACCACGTTCTAATATCATGTTCAATTAGTTAATAGAGTTAGTGGTTAAATGGTTTCTAAGTAAAGGAACATGGAGTTGTGGTCCTAAAATGTAGGAGTTGTGCCTAGTAATTAGGAGTATTATCCTATGTAACTTGGATCTATAAATAGGAAATAATCATTTGAGTAAACCTAATATCTTAGTTTCACAAGTGGAGTTAGTACCACATCAGTTCCACAAGCTCTATTGTTCCTTCATCATACTTTTGATTGTTCTAACTAGTATTATTCTACTCTTCAGTGTTTCAAGTTTGGGTTATAAGGTTTAAGTGAACTCTTGTATTGGGGTGTGAACTTGAGTGATTCTTGTATTGTATGAGAAGGTTTTGAGTGAAGCGTAAAGTCAAGAGAGGGAACTTTAAGGGAAGTTTGAGAGTCAAAACTGTTGGAGGGAGTGAACAGTTATTGGAAACTTAAGTTTGTAGAGGAACTCAAGTGAGGCCATGAATATAACAGGTTTGTAGCAGAGTCGTTGCCTATTATCACTACTACAAAACGCGTGTTATGGCGACGATTTTTAGCCACTTTTTCAACGACAAAAAGCGTCATGAACTTTGTTCTCTACGCCTTAAAAAACCATCGAGAAAAAGTGAGTCGCGAATTCTCGACGCCTATAGACGCCGCCAACCTCGACGCTTTTAAGGGTTCATTAATAATGTAATATAAGCATCGACAAATGATGGAATAAGGCGCCATGTCCAAAATTACCAACGATGAATGGTGTCCAAATTCTCGACGTAATTTGATGTCACATTATAATAGCGAGGCCTTTTGGTGTTGAGATAAAGTTATATTGAGCAAGTTTCAAAGCTAATGGACAAAATATCTTGATGCAAATTCTTTTTCTATTACCTTAATTAAGAAATAATATAATGCAAGAAGATATATGTATACGTTAATAATATAATTGGATCATCTTAAATTTACAATATAAAAGTAACAATGAAGCTCGAAAATCAAATAAATTTAATTTGATAAACAATATAATAACTTATAATGTAGTACAATTGAAATCCCTGCTTAATTTGTAACCGAAATCATAATTAATATTTGTCAAACGCATCAATGCAAATGTATCTGCTAAAGGCAAAAACAAACTAAAGCCATCCCACAAACCCTCTAGAAAACCTAGAAACCCGATAAACAAGTCTCAAGTTTTTTCTCAGTTCTTTGACGATTCCGTCTTCTCCCAGTTAATCTGTTCTTCCTTTTGGGAGTGCTTGGGTAGTATTTTGGGATTAAAGTACTTTTTAATCATTGTGTTGAGTGTGCCGTTTCGATTTTGCCATGTTCAGCGATTTCGTTTGGATTGTAATTATGAGATATCTGCAAAATTGAGGAGTGTTATCTTTTCAATTAGCAGAGACGAGGAGTATAATTGTGGGTTAAAAGTATTAGCTGGAGTGCGTATCAGAGTAATCTCGGTGGCGTGCTTAATTAGATACCTATGGTTCCTAGGTTTTAAGTTTAAAATTAGGGTTAAATTTAGGGGCTTTCAATTGAGAGCATTTATTGCGCCGATTTTCGGTACTTTTCTTTTGGATATCCTCCTCTTTTCTGTCGTCGAGTCATTCAATGGTTTGGTTAGTTGCTGCTGCGGGAATTTGCAGAGTTCCCTTCCTTGTTCTCTTGTTGACCTTCTGGACATTATGAGACTTCGAGTAATTAATGTGATTGTATGGTTCAATAATCTCCCTGCCAAAGGTAAATTTTTGGGTTTTCTTCCCCAAAACCCTAATTCCTATTTAAAGACTGCTCAGGTCAGTTTTCTTAATCACTCTCACCTTTGCCCTTTCCTTCATCTTGCTTTAAGATTATCTCTCTGTGTGTTGTCGTTTCAGTTTGTCTGTTTCTCTAAAATGGACACCCCAAGTTTGTTTAATATTGCTCTCCTTAGTGGTGATAATAATAATGTTGTATGCCTTGTTCCTTCTTTTGATTTTGAAACTCCTGCTAATACTACTAACTCCTCTCATGTTGGTGGTATGGCTGAAGCTCAGGGTATGGGTGCTGCTGACCCATCCTATCCTGCTGAATTCCCAGAATTTCAGGTGCTGGATGATATTCCCCAAGTCCAAAAGGACACTGAGGAAATGTCAAAAACTTGTTTGGTGGGAAAAATGTTGGGCTCGCCTATGGACTTGCGCACCATTATTGTAAGGACCAAGGCTGACTGGAAGTTTCTCAAAGGTGACATTGAATACCTTGATATGGGTAATCAATGATTATGGTACGTTTTGCTAATCCCAATGATTGTTATCTTGTTTGGAGTGAATGTTCATGGCATGTCCAGGGGGAATTATTTGAGATTTAACCTTGGAGGGCGGAGTTTGATCCGTTTTGTGAGGAGATAAAATGGGTTGACCTATGGGTGCATATTCCACGTGTTCCCACTGAACTTCTTAATTATGAATCTGTTGCTAACCTATTTGCTACTAATGGAATTGGTAGTTTGATTAGGCTTGACCAAAACTCTCTTTTGCGTAACAAAATAAGATTTGCAAGAGCTTGCATTCGTGTTAATATTAAAGAACCCTTGTCTGAATATGCTAAGGTTGTAAGGGCAGGTGGTATGGTTGCTGAGTATGTCATTTGGTACGAAGATTTTTCTTCTGGTTGTTCTTTTTGTGGGGATGAATCCCATGCTATTGAGGTGTGTTCTTTGTTGTGCTCTCTCCAAAAAGAAGTGCAAGTTAAGTTGATTAAGAGTCCCTAACAAAAGCTTTTGTCTAAATCTATGTTGAAAGCTAAAATGCAAGCTCCTAATGTCACCACAGCTGCGGAAGCTTATGTGGTACATGTTAAACCAAAAATTTTTGTGAGAAAGAATCATAGTAAGAATCTTAAAGGTGCTTCTGAATTTGTCCCTAAGAAAAGTGTCTAAACCTACTGGGAAAGGTATTGTTTTTAAAGAGGTTCCTGATTTACCTTTACAGAAAAGAATGGTTACTCCTCCTATGTTGGGAAAGGGTAAATCTATACTATATGCTGCTTCTCCTTTGATTGACTGTGATGTTAGCTCTGATGATGAGGCCCCTGTGTGCCCTGACCCTATGTTTGTTGCCCCTCCTAAGGCTCCTTTGTTGGACCTGGATGCTGGGGTTAAGGGTGGTGATGCACAGTCTCAGGTTGGTTCCCCCCTGTCTTCAGCTATGGTTCATGTCCCTACTCCTTTGCGAGTTGTTTTTCCTGCTGATCTGATTGCTGAGAATCAATTCAATCCGCTGGCACTTGAATGCTTTGATGATGAGCCCATTGTCATTCCATCTTATGAGGAAGATGATACTTATCTGTTAGTTGATGTTGATGACCTGATTTAGGGTGTGGATGGATTTATTGAATCTTCATTTCACTCTATCTTCTGGCAGTTCCGTTGTAAGAAAAATTAAAGCATTGGGGGTTGATCCACCTGCTAGCAAGGCTGCCTCCTCTCACTCCAGCTCAGTTAAGAGGAGGAAGAGCAGCTCCGGGGATGAAGGTCACTCTTCAGCCCTGAAGAGATCAAGAAATTAAGCTTGTTGTTTTCCATAACCATTTGATTATATTATGTTTGTAGCTTTTTGGAATGTTCGGGGAAGCCAAAGGAAGAATCTTTTTGCAGAAATAAAAAAAATTGTTCCACAAATCACATAGATATTATGATGATTTGTGAAACAAAATCTCATATTCATCCCTCTATTAGTATGGTTAAACGTTGTGGTTTTTCCTTTTTTGATTTTGTCCCATCTTTGGGAAGATCAGGTGGTTTATGGGTGATGTGAAAAAATAGTCTAAGTAATCCTTTTAGTATTAATGTAATTTTCAAAGGCACTCGATTTATGGCTGGTAATATAATGTTAAGTGCTTTGAACATCTCCTTTGTTATTGTCTCTCTATATGCGCCTGCTAACTCGATTGATAAAGATAGTTTCTGGGCCGATATTGTTTCTTATGTTTCTTCTCTTCAACTCCCATATATTCTTGTGGGAGATTTTGATGAATTAAGCTATCTCTCTGATAAACAAGGTGGAGTCCCTGTTGTGCAGGCTCGATTAAATAGAATGTGTAGTATCAAACAATTATTAGATTGTGATGAGCTCCTATTTTCGGATCCCTGCTTTACTTGGAGGAAAAAGAGATTTGGAGCTGATAACGTTTTAGAACGTTTGGATAAATGTATTGCGAGCATAGAATGGATTAATTCTTTTCCAACGGCTAAAACTCATCATTTTTTTTTTACTACTTTTGACCATTATTTTGTTTCTCTTTTTTATCTCCCAACCTCTAATTTCAAAGTGCCCCCTTTTAAATTTGAAAAAATGTGGTATTTAAGGAAAGACTTTGATGTTTTGATTAAAAAATCTTGGTCTGAAAGATTTAACGGCTCTTTTATGTTTAATGGCTAAAATTTGGAATAAGACGAGGTTTGGGAATGTATTTCGCCAGCTTATTGTAGTTGATAAAAAGTTAGAATCACTCCAATCCAGACTCATTATTGATCAAGACAATTTCAATCTTCAACACGCGCAAGAGCGATGGCTTACTAAGCGACGCAATTTGTTTGAATTTCAGGAAAAGTTTTGGTTTCAAAGAGCTAAGTCGATGTCCTTTGCTAAAGGTGATTCTAATTCCAAGTTTTTTCATGCTTGTGCCTCTATAAAGAAAAATAGAATTAATTTGGACAATACTTTTACCACTAAAGAAAACATAATTCTTACAAATTCTGAAGCAATTTCGGCAAGTATTACTAAAGAATTTAGTGAGAGATTCCTTAAAAATGCCAATTGTTCTTTTAATAGTCACAATGATTTTTCCCTTATCTCTCCTATCATTTCGGAGGAGGATAATGTCATGTTAACTCAATTAGTTTCTCCTGATGAGATAAAAGAGGCCTTATATGATCTTGCGCCTGACAAGTCTCCTGGACCGATGGCTTTCCCCCGTATTTTTTTCAAAAATATTGGTCGTTAGTGGGTAATTATGTGATTAAAGCAATCCAAACTTTTTTTTTTCACTCAGGCCATCTTTTAGCTGAGGTTAATCATACGTTAATAACTTTAATTCCTCTGCGACTAATCATTTTAGGCCAATCAGTCATTGTTCAACGTTGTATAAAATTATAGCCAAAGTTATGGCTAATAGGCTTAAACTGGTCTTGGGAAAAATTATCAATCCTTTTCAGTTTTCAAGGGGCTTTTGTTTCAGAACGCTTAATCCAAGATAATATTCTGTTAGCTCATGAAGTCTTTCATTCATTTAAAAATAAAGCTGGAAGGGAGGGGTGGATTCACTACTACATTAAAGGGCAAAGGCAACACATGAAAACCGTTGCAATAGGCCCAAAAGTCGTTGCAATAGACCTATTGCAACGGTTTTGAACCGTCGCATTTGAAGGCGTTGCAATAGGCCTAGTGCAACGACTTTTGGGACCTATTGCAACGGCTTGATGAACCGTTGCTCTAGACCAATCTTTTAGGCAACGGCTGTGTGAGTCATGGGTTTCATGTAGATTATGCGACGGTTAGGCTATTGCAACGCCCATTAGCAAAAGCTATTGCAATGCCCATTGGCAACGTCTATTACTCCAAACTATTGCAATGCCTATTACCCCAAGCTATTGTACTGCCGAATATATATATATATATATATATATATATATATATATATATATATATATATATATATATATATATATCTGTGTGTGTGTGTGTGACAAAAGATTAAAAGGCGCTCCACAAGCTCAAAAAAGTTGTTATGTTTGTATTGATATTTCTCAAACTAATGAATTTATAAGAGTACTACAATAATGACTGAATTCTTACTAATATAAATGAAATGTATTAATTCAAACTAAACTAAATAATTGTTTAATGTACCACAAAATATTTCTAGCATATACATTCCTAATTCCTATCTAAATACTGCATGCAAGCACCATATTACAATATATAACTAGCTAGATCCGGCCACCAATAGCGTATATAGTGGGACATCCATGTTTGATCTCCTCCATTGGTTCATCGTTCACCTAATAATTCAAACACTATAAATAGTTAGAAACACTAAATTTAGCAATTAAAATCGAAAATGGAGTTATGAAGTGTTTGAGGGGGGGATACAAGAAGCTACAGCTTGTTTATTTATTTGAAACATCTTAATCTAAACAGAGAATTATTTTGCAGGTTCTTTCTATATTCCAACAAACATCATACTGATAGCGTTTTTCAACTATTATTACACTGTCTTGCAACTGGGTCTGATTATGTAAGCGAGCAACATAAGCTTCAAGGTGCATCTATTCCACTAGTCCGGCCTGGTAGGAGTACGGTTGCATTCATTAAAATGGTAAATCTAACCATTTACCTTATTGTGGGAAACGGGAAACCTAGACTGTATTTACACTACAACATCATAATTTATGTTTCTATACTGATGAATGAGATGAATATTGGATCAAATAAATTACATTTTAATTTTAACTAGTTATTAGCCTAGATGATACAATATATATGATGACCGATCTATGTTATTAGCCTAGTTAACTAGTTATTAGCCTACATGAGCAACTATTGGATCTATGTTTGATCCCCTGCATTGGGGGTAGGTTATAGATGATATGATGAACATTTTACTTCGTGCATGAACTTTTAACCTTATGTTGCAGCAAAGGGGATGAATTAATTAACCTATGGAGTAATCTAGTAAATCTTATTTGTAGACAATAGTATATATATGGCCAAAACGATGTCAGAATCATACATGGAATCCAACACAAAACTATCAGCAACCATATAAACCATATCAACCTGATGAGTGATTTAGAATCTAGAATCAACATAATAACTATTTGCAACACATTTATGTCTACAAGAAAATGCACTTATGGCTAGTTCTGAGAGAAGTGAGAGAATAATACCTCATTTAACAAGTGTGTGCCGTCTAAGAAGTGAGGTATTTACGTCTGATGTCCTCCATTTGGCTCATTGTTCACCTAAAAATTTAAATATTGTAATAGTTTCAAAACACGTAATTCAAAAATAAAAAAAATGGAGTTGAAATAATAACTATAGCAAAATGTCTGTTCATAATTTAGAAATTCCAGATTAATGTCAGAATTTTAAGTTTCAGAATTTTTCTAAAATTTGAGCATATTTATTTCATAAATGTTATTCAACTATGTAATAGGTGAATCTGATCTCCTCCTCCTTTTCCCCTTCTTTCTTCTCTCCTTCATTTACTTTATCCTTCCACTTTGTGTACCCAAACTAGTTGTTAATATTTGAAGCACATAACCATAAATCACATAGCAGCACACCACCAGAGACGATAAAGAAATGACAATGCGACAGTTCCAGCACAATAAATTTTGGTTGGTGCACAACAAGTACATCGACAAAGCAATCAATAGACAAACCAAAAAGCCACGACTTGCTTCATTTACCTCTGCAGGAAACCAAGACGATCCTCGAGTCGAATGCGTTGAATAAAAGCTGAAAGCTAAGATCCCAATTCCCTTCATCTATTCATCTTACGACTTGCGAGTCGCACAACCCAGAGCGAAACAGAGAGAAAGAGAAAGAGAAAGAATGGAACAACACACAACACCCAAAAATGCGGTGTTCCTCTTTACGGCGCATCGTCGGTCCCCTTCAACGCCATCCGATCCACCAAATTTTACCTTGATCAAGATTCGAATCACGGCGACGCTCGAGAATCTTCAACTGGGCATCGCGAATTTGACAGACTCCCAAGGGAGATGTAGAATATGGAGGTTGAGAATGAGAGATGAGAGAGAAATCATATATGTTTCCGTGAGAGGGTGGGAAGGCTGAGGAGAGGTAACAATTTGGTTTTTGAAGTTTTGGGAGGGGAAAAGTGAAATTTTAGAATTTCACGAAAATTTCGAAGAGAATAAGTGTTCGCGCTTCTATGATATTACTTCATTAGTGATAAAATGAATCTATTGCAACGGTAGATTATCTAGTGCAATGCAACGACATTTTCTATACCGTTGCAATTGATATAATTCTTGTGCACAAATTCTAAGTAGTCGTTTCATTAAGTACCCTACTGTAATGGTACTAAAGATTCGTTGCAATAGCTCTTGCTATTGCAACGGTCTCAAATGAACCGTTGCAATAGCTTTATCTATTGCAACGGCTTACCAAGTGTCGTTGCATTAGACTCTTTTCAACTGTTGCCTTTGTTAAAAAATGTAGTAGTGATTGCTATAAAATTAGATATGGAAAAAGCTTACGATCGATTAGAATGGAATTTTATCTTTATTATGCTAGAAAAGTTGGGTTTTAATGACAAGTGGATTCTATGGATAAAATCTTGTATTTCGTCGGTGTCTTTTTCAGTTCTAGTGAATGGTATTACGGGGAATCGGTTCTTTCCCTCCCGTGGAATTAGACAAGGGGACCCCTTATCGCCATATATTTTTATTCTTTGGCTCGAGCTTTTAGCTAGAGAGATCCTTGCCTCGCCTACGCGGGGGGGGAATTATTGGGTGTTAAAATTGGTCGTTCAGGTATGAAGATTCCATTTCTTTCTTTTGCGGATGATACTATGATCTTTGCTAAAGCTTATGATCGCAGCTGTCTTATAATTAAGGAGGTAATGGATAAATATTATTTAATGTCTGGTCAACTTGTTAATTTTCATAAGTCAGCTTTTCAGACTACGAAAAATATTGATGCTCAAACTGATGTGGGTTTTGCTAGAATCCTTCAAATGCAAAATTCCTTTTCCTTAGGAGAGTATTTAGGTTTTCTGATTATTGATAGTCGAGTGACCAAAAATACGTTTGTTAGGACTGTAAGGTCGGCCCATAGTCAGCTTTCAAAATGAAAAGCTAATTCCTTGTCTCAAGCTAGTCGCTCAGTGCTGATTCAGGCCAATCTGACAACTAAAGCTAATTTCCAAATGCAAAGTTTTTTACTTCCCGCTTCTATTCATCTGGAGCTTGATAAAACTTACAGAAATTTCTTTTGGAATAAGTTGCCAAATTCTGCTTCGGCAAATTTAATAGGTTGGGATCGTATCTGTGTGCCTAAGAAATTTGGGGGCCTAGGCTTTCGCAAATCTAGTATTAATAACGTAGCTTTGCAAATGAAATTACTATGGAAGATTATTGCTAATCCGGATAATTTGTGGGTCCAAATGGTAAATAAGAAATATCTCAAACAGAGGTCCATTCTGCATTATTCCCCGTCAGCTAATTGTTCTTGGCAGTGGAAGAAACTATTGTCGGTCAGGGACACTTTTAAAAAGGGTATAAGATGGATTGTTAACGTTGGTGATCAAGTGTCTCTTTGGGAGGACAATTGGGTGTTTCAGTACCCTCTCTCTTCAATAATGACTCCCTTACCAGGGTTTGAGCATCTGCTTGTTAGGGATGTTATCTTGGAATTCCGTCAGTGGAATACAGACTTACTGAGTGTTCTTGTCTCGCTTGATATTTGTAGTGCCATACTCAGCTTGTTTATTCCCCTCACTTTGGGCCCGGATAAGCTTATTTGGGGTCTCACTGCGGATGGTGTGTATTCGGTTAAATCAGGGGCCCTTTCAGCCCAGGGTCTAGCTATTAATCCTCCTCCTCCGAAACCTTTTAATTAGATCTGGGGTTTGAAGATCCCTCCAAAAGTTAGGACTTTTTTGTGGAAGCTTTGTCTAGATGGTCTTCCGATTAAGGCTCGTCTTGAACGTTGTCATGTTTTTCTTCCTCAAGAATGTGTTTTCTGCAATTTCCATTCGGAAAATGTTAATCACCTTTTGTTTTCTTGTCCTTTTGTAAAGGACGTGTTCTCTTCTATTAATGAGTTGTATGGTTGGAGACCCCCCTTCTATTGCGCTATCGGATCATATTGTGTCTAATCTCAATAATATTAGAGATTCTTCCACTTTTGATGATTTTGCATAGTTTGTTGTTGTCTGGTGGTTTGTTTGGTTCACTAGAAATAAAATTATCTTTCAGGACAAGGTGTCTTCTCATTCTGAAGTGGCCCATAGTGTGGCTAATTTTTTTGCTCAGTTATCTTTGGCGCAGCTTGGAGACCTCTTCCTCAATCCTGTGTTTAATGTCCCGGTCTTCCCTCTTTCGCACTTGGTGGAGGTGCCGTGGAGCCCCCCTCCTTGGTGGTTTAAGTTGAATTTTGATGGGTCTAAGTTATCGGATGGTCGGGCTGCTTGTGGTTTTGTTATTCGTGATCATTTGGGTGCTCTTTGTCTTGCGGGTGCGTTGGCTCTCTCTCGGGATTGCTCTTTCTTAAAGCTGAGGCTTGGGCTCTTCGGGAAGGTATTAAGGGGGCTAGGTCGTTAGATATTAGTTCGCTTTATGTCAAGGGGATAACCTTGTGGTTATTAATTCGGGTCGGAGGTGTTGGAAGGTCCCCTGGGAGATTGAGACCTTGATTAATGATGCGGCTGAAGATTTGAAGAGGTTTTCAAGTGCTTCGATCGATCATTGTTTTAGGGAGGCGAACCAAGCTGCAGATTTTATGGCTCATAGGGGTCATGAGGCTCCGTCCCTTCTTTATTGTTTTTCTTCTTCCGATGTTCTCTTTTCTTCCATCATCCGAAAGGATGCTGTAGGCTGGTCCTATTCTAGGATGCAAACCTATATATTCCGTTCCTGTAACAAAAAAACAAAAAACAAACTAAAGCCATGAGAAACTAAAAGCTAATTTGAAGCTAAAATATCTTTTCATTCTTCTGCTGTGCCTTCACCATTTTCAACGACCTTCAAGAAAAAAAATCAAAATGTGATAAGTACATATATATAAACTTATCATCTCTGTTCAAATATTATTCTGTAGAAAAGAAGGCAATTAATGCCATAGGTATATCATATGTATCCAATTGGGGGCAAACTCAGAATCTCTAGCTATTTTAGACCAAACATAAATGCAAAGTAGCTAAATAGAACACTTCAGATTTTTAGGAGCTAAATTCTCAACAACAAAAATAGTTGCATTAGATCAGGAATGTTCTAAGCTATACCACAGGACACAAGTATAAGAGTTATAAATTTGCATCACATAAAACTGATCAAACAAGTAGCGAGTAGAAGATAATTTCATGATATGGCAGGGCAACAAAAAATGATATTAATACAATAAAATTAATGGAGCACATCAGGCAGCTGCTGCCGCATCTCTGCAACATGTAGAGAGCAGCTATGACTGGCTACCAAAGTCACCGACAAGGCCCAACAATAGTCCCCTTTACCCCGAGCTTTGACTCGTAACACCTCTGGACCCGACCCGACCCCAAAAAAATTCATTAAAGTAGGTTATTTTTCCTCCAAAACAAAGGCAGACAAATTGAAATAGAAAACCAGAAGAAAAACAACTTAACTGGTGCAACTCTAAAACGTTAGTTCACTCAGCAAAAATAAGCGTGACAAATCACTTAGATTGTTTTTCGGTCTAAATTATCTAGATGAGATCATTTTTGTTCCTGTCCTTCCCTTGGGTTTTAAGAGATCTTATGGCGGCTCAAACGAAAATTATATTGCAGTTCTAGAAGTAGAATATGCATAGAGTATGTATTAGATCTTACCAAGTCACGAGGAATACAGAGGACCAATATGAACAAACAATCATCGAACTACTTTTATTACCCGAACCTCATTGCATAGAGAAAAAACAATTTTAGCTCCAAACTTTAAACCTGGCTAAAATCCTACCAACTAGTGCCTCACAATCAATCACATAAAAAGAACTAATTATCGTAAGATCAAAAATAATACCAGATGAAAACCAGAACTATATGATGATAGAAATAACACAAATTATTAGGCTAGATTGCCTAATTATAGTGATATAATTAGGCAGCCCAAGCCCACGGTTCTTCCGCCCCAATCCCACTATTCTTGCTCCCCAAACCAGAACCCATTTCCTCTAAGAAAACTTGCCACGTCAGCCTATTTTAGTTCTCAAATTCAGCCATCCAAAATTCATTTCTCATTTATTGTGTCGAAAAACTAGAATTAATTCTCCAAATTCTTTCTTTAGAAATCAAAAAAATGGCGGTGATTAATGCTCGATCTTCTTCGATTTTTTCGCAATCAATTATAAATCAACACAATGAGTAATCAACACAATGATTTTCTCGCTCACTTCTGCTGCATGTAATTTTGAATTCAATTTCTTCGCATTTGCTGCTATAATTTTCAGCTCGATTAAGGTACTTTATTCATAATTTTTGGTTGTATTATGTTCAATTTGGAGA
This sequence comes from Beta corolliflora, assembly GCA_947648045.1. Lineage (NCBI taxonomy): Eukaryota > Viridiplantae > Streptophyta > Magnoliopsida > Caryophyllales > Amaranthaceae > Beta > Beta corolliflora. Next base: position 80,780 of record CANSZD010004103.1, read on the forward strand.
ATGTTTTGTTCAATTTGTTATACATTTTGTTGTTGTTCAATTTGGTATTATTGATTGCAATCAAATTGATTTATATTGTTAGATTTGTTAAATGAAGGTATTCTCGAATTATTTGAATTATTTATTGTTTTGCTTTATTTGTTAGATTTACAAATTCAGCAATCATGTTTGCTCAATTTCGAATTCAATTTCAATTAAGGTATTTTCGAATTCAATTTCGAATGTAATTCGTTGACTTCATGTTTGTTCTTTTTTGTAGTATGGATTATGAAATGTATGAAGGTTTTAAAATTTTTTTATTGGCCGATGCAACACGTAAAGAAAATGAACCAGTAGATTCAATTGTGCATAATCAACTACAAGGAGTAGATTCAACTGTGCATAATCAACTACAAGCAGTTGATTCAATTGTTGAAGAATGCGCTAGTAAGACAATTTTTGTTGTTGTTTTATTCGTGTTGATTTTCTAGTACTGTTTCTTATATTTTGATATTTTTTGGTTGTCCTAACTGCAGTATTTTGTTATTTTTTATATTTTTGAGTATGACATTATATATTTTGTTATGGTAGTGACTTTATCGCCTAAACTATCACTTATTAAGGTACCCTGGTGTCTTTTTTGTTGTGATGTTTGTCTGGCAGAAAATGATGTTGATGATGATCTTGATGTTAGTGGTAGTCTTATTGGTGTGCAAAGGAAAACAATTGAGGAAATGTATGAACTATATCGGCTGCATTCCGGAGCATTGGATTTTAGCATTAGGAAGTAAACACCTAGGGTTAGGAGGGTTGAAGGGAATGTGTACTTAACGAAGGAGAAGTATTTTGTTTGTTCGTGTCATGGAAAACCGGGTGGTTAAAGTGATTTTATTTCTATTCTTAAAGTTGTTGTGATGAGGATGGCAACGAGAGGAAGCGGAAGCAACGAAGGATTATTGTTACAAAGACGTGGTGCAATGCAATAATAAGGGTCAAGCTAAATGATTCAAGCATGTATGAAGTGATAGGTCATGTGCTTGTGCATAATCATGAGTTACCCGTACTGAGTGACATCACCACCGTTCGGAGAGGGCCATTGGGGATGGCAAAGCGAAAGAGATTATCGTTATGACAGAAGCATCAATGCGACCTGCTATGCAATATCGTTACGAATGTCACTCGTACGGTGGTCCGGAGGCCCTTGGTCACACTTCTCGTGACCACTAGAACTTTGTGAATAGGCTAAGATGAAGGCTATTGAGGGTTGTGATGCACAGGCTGTCATCGATAAGGTTAGCTAGAAGGCTGTTGAAGAGGATGATTTTTTTATAGGGTGAAATTGGATAGCATCGGTAGGTTGTGTAATCTGTTTTGGCGTGATTCTATGATGAAGGATGATTATGAATAGTATGGAGATTGTTATCGTTTTTGATACCACATATCGTACAAATAGGTATAATTTGATATGTGGTGCGTTTGTTGGTATAAACAATCATTGGAAGAATGTAATGTTTGGGTGTTACTTTTTGTCGAACGAGACAACTAATTCATTTGTTTGAATTTTGAGGTATTCAAGAAATGTATGGGTGGAGTTTGTCCTGTGTCAATATTTACAGACCAGGATCAAGCCTGTCTGGTGTCAATATTTACAGACTAGGATCAGGCCATCAACAATGCTTTGGCTCGGGTATTTTTGTTGAATTTTTTTAGTCTTTTTATCTTATATGTAAAAGTGGTCACAAAATGACTTAAACTGGGAACTTATAAAGGTATATTGGGTACTAAATAAATAAAGTGACATTAAATGACTTTAAATTATTCTGTAATGTTTAGGGTCTATGTTGGTCACCAAATGACATAAAATGGTTACTTATTGGCTTTATCTCGGTACTAATTTCATAAATATGTTTATAAGAGAATTGTGGTATGTAGGTGTTTCCTAACACAAGGCGGAGGCTATGCCAGTGGCATCATCATCAAAATGCAGTTAGTCACTTTGGGACTTTGAAGAGTGATGACACATTTTTCGATGCTTTTAAGAAATATTTTCGTGGTTGTTATGTGAGATACCTTCATTGCGGAGGCGGGGATGTGTTATCGTTGCCTTTGGGTAATTCACATGCACTCGGTTAGTGAGAAACCTTCAGATTATATTTTAAGGCGGTGGACGAAGTTTGCCAAATTAGAAGTTTGGGACCGTTTGAAGCAACAGCGGGTGAACATGTCATCATTAAAGAAAGATTGCATTCGCTGGAGATTCCAAATGTGTAGGGTGTATAACAATCTCATCATAATAAGTCATGACAATGAAGAGGCAAGGAAGATTATGGAGAAGGATTATATGCGTGATCTTGCTGATGTGGAGGCTGTTTTTGCTAACATTAACTTAGCTGATTCAGAATCAGATGTTGGAGACTCAACTGTATCAGATTCTTCTACCATTACTGCTTTTGATCCTCCTTGGGGTACAATGAAAGGAAGAAGTGTGAGGCCGAAAAGTGGAATTAAGAAGAGTAAGAGCGGCAAAGGTCATGGGAAATCTATTAGTACTGTTCCCAATGCTGCAAAGGAGTTTGGTTCTTACACACCTCCTATAAGATTATTTTGACTTGCTTACAATGGATTAAATTGGGTGACTAATAGGCTTTAAGTGGTCACTAATGGGATTAAAGTGGTGACCAATAAGATTATAATGGTTAGTTAATACTATATCTTTTTTGACTCATTTTTATTTTTTTTGGTTAAAAGAAGTTTTGACTCATTACAATTGAATAATATTTATTTTGATTGTCACACAAAGTCACTTATGCTTTTCTGACCAAGATTAAAATGGTCTTCAGTGGAGTTAAACTGGTGACAGTTGAAGTTAAAGTGGGTACTAACACACTTATAGTTTTAACTGAAAGCCTTTAAATGCAAAGGAAACATAATAAGTTTTCAAAGACTTCCACAGTTGGTAACTAATTAACATAAACTGGTGACCAATGGGATTATAGTGGTCACAACTAATAATATTGAAGTTTTTAAATTTCTATAGTATTACTTAATTGAATAATTCTCTCAATACAGAATAAGACTTGAAATGTTAAGTTTTGGAAGTCTTGAATTGCATCCAAAACAAACTGAAAATATTTGAAAAGACTTTACCATACTAGGTCACTAATTAACATAAACTGGTGACTAAGAGGCTTATAGTGGTCACAAGTAAGAATACTGAAATATTTTTAATTATTTAAAAATACCCACAATACTGAATATTGAATAAGACTTGAAATGTTAAATTTTGGAAGTCTTGAATTGCATCTAAAGCAAACTGAATATATTTCCAAAGACTTCTCCATACTAGGTCACTAATTAACATAAATTGGTGACTAATAGACTTGTAGTGGTCACAATTAAGAATATTTGGATTCTTTTTCATTAATCCATTTTTATTTACTTTAAAAATACCCAAAATACGGAATTAGACTTGAAATGATAAGTTTTCAAAGTCTTGAAATGCATCCAAATAAACAAAATATTTTCAAAAACTTCTCCATACTAGGTCACTAATTAACATAAACTGGTGACTAATAGGCGCATAGTTTCATAATTACATAATATCAAAATTATCTACTAGGCCCATAGTTTCATATTTACATAATATCAAAATATAACCTAATAGATTGAAAAATGTTGCATCAACATTTGTGCAAAAAATCATATGATCACAACATTTAATCTTGCTTTCCTTTAAAATTGAACATTTTCCAAAAATGTTCACATCTTTGCTTTTCTAGGAGACATTCTTCTAGTGGGAGAGGTTTGTTGTGGTAATTATGTTGCTGTTTCAGCTGGTTCTTGGTGTCTCTTTGATTGTCTGGTAAAAACATGTGGAACATGTATATCTTCTTGTTGTTTGGGTTTTCTGGGTTGCTTTAATTGTTGCTTCAATTCGGGTATACCCAAGTCAAATGATGGCATGTCCGCAAATCGCTTGTTTGGTTGTTATTAGGAGCTTCTCAAAGTCATCAACTGCTTACGAACTTCGGGGTTCTCTAACGGTTGAGTAATTGTGGGTGATCCATCTTGTGGAACATCTTCCTTCTTTGTTTCAGCTCCTCCAACCTTCGTGTGTGCATGCTGTAGCAAACCTCTAGATCACGTCCCAATTTTAGGCAAGCTTGATCAGTAGGTAGTGAAAATTCCAAGTATCATCATTGCAATACATTCAAATAATACATCCAATTATACTCACAACAACTTTTAATACATTCAATTAGGCATGTGACATCAAATTAACCTAGTAGATCTATATTATACTCACAACAATATTTTGACAATAATTTCTAATTAAGCGAGTGACAAAAATAATTAAAATGGTGACCAAAGTAATTAAACTAGTAACAAAAATAATTTGAGCTTGGCTTCCTAAATTTTAGTTGTAATACAATAAACCAGTGGTCACTTCTTACAATTATAAACCACTAGTGTAAAAGTAGAGTCAATACTTACATCTTTTGCAGTTTGTTCAATTTCTTCGTCAGTCATCGTGCCTTTGGAAAGCTTGATTATTATTACCCTCTATGTAGAATTTGTGATGACCATTATATTGGTTGTACTTTTGGCACCGTGATTATATGCTCATCATGATGCATTGGAGGATATTGATTTCTGTTTTCATGCTCATTTTCATCCTCAGTTTGGTACAAGTTTTGATTGACGCAGATTGGGAACATTGTAGTGTCCCACTCACCCATACCAAATCTGCCTCATTTGCTATTCTTTGCTGCAACCTCTTCTAACACATGCTCACAGATTATTTCGTATGTCAAATTCAAGATTAGTGGAAGTGTTGTTGGTGGTTGCGGTCCCCTCCATAGTAAACAGTGGAAGTAAATAAGATGTAGTATAATGATGCACCCACTTACACTATTTGATCCTTTTTTGTTGCAATTAGTTACAGCTTTGTCCAACCTCTCCACATATTTGCTCCAATTTAATTTTGGAATTTACAGGGGATCTAAAAGCACTTTCGTTATATCCATGTCTATGATGTTGTGTGTTGTGGGGTGAGCAATGTCGAGAGTGCATACATAGCATAATAGCTTTGGAATCTGCGACCTCATTTTGGTAGTTTCAGAATCTCTGCAACTAATTGGATGTCTTTATTTCTACGTTGCCTATACATCTTAATTATTCACGCCAACGATCTTGTGCCCATGCATATGGGTCGTCTCTTTTAGCAAGAGAGTTATGGACAACAAGATCTCCTCCTTTTGGCAGTTGAAAGATGTCATGGACATGATCTTCAGTTACATTGCATCCCCTAGTTGCGTCAACTGTAAACCAGTTGCTGCAACCATTGTACTGCTGCACAAGCCAGTCTACCATCCCTTGATAGTATGCATTCATTTTCACTGTAAGCAATCCTCCAAATCCCATAAATTCCACATGCACTATTTTATCTGTAGTGAGTTGCTCATTCAACTTGAAGAGTCCACTAGGAGAACAATATGTTGAAATCAGAACTTGTTTAGCCCTATAAAAGAAATAGGAATAATAACAAACATCAAATCAAAGTGGTCACCAGACAAATTAAAGTAGTCATTGATTGAGATTAACAAGGTAGTAAATGACCAATATTGACAACATAATGACTGAATGTAGTGATAACCCTATTTAGTCTTGATAATTTAAACATAAAAGCTAATTATCTATCAAGAAAAATAAAATAGCATATAAGAGAGGCTCGAACAAGTAGAGTAGCTATACAACTTTGAATGTGCAGGGATGGAAATCAAAAGGCATAGTGCGATATTCTTTTGCCAGTCAATAAGGTATAGGGCCTTATTTTGAGTTCACAAAGACAATAAAGTAGCTTGTATAATTTTACAACTGAATTTTTCTATTAGATTCAAGTTTTAGAATTAAATAATGGACACTAGAACATATTTAAACATAAAAGTTGAATGAGCCATAAGTATCATAGAAATAGGTATAATTTAGTGGCATAAGTGGTGACCAATAGAATTAAACTAGTTACTAAATGACATAAAATGGCAACTAATACTGTATTATAAAACATGAATTAAATACTTATGTAAAGGAGATAATAAATTTAAACCCGGGTTTACGACTTTTTTTCGGAGAACCATCTTGGTCGTTCTCTATCAAAGGTTGCTTTCCTTTTTTTCTTTGCTTTTGCACGAGGTGATTGAGGTGAATCACTTTTTTCAGCGTTTTTAGTAGGTCGTTTCACACTTTTCCCTCCCTTTCCTTCATGTGATTGTGGTGAATCCTTTAGAGAAGTGTTCATTTCAGGTCTGAAGATGATGCATCATTGAGTTTCGGGATTTCGTCTGGAGAGCTTGTGTTTTAGTTTCCTTAATACTTTCATAATTTGGATTTAATTATGTTTTTAATAGTTTGACTTTTATGTTGGTTTGACTATGGTGTAGTTTTGGATCGAGTTGATTTATGGTTGACTAAGTTTAATTCTGTTTTCAAAGTTATGTATTTATTTCTACTGTAAAATTATGAATAAGCCGATACTTATCACACGGGCGATAATACTTTGATAATTCTTGATGTTTTGTGGGAAAAAGGTGTTTTATAAAATAGAGAATCATCGGGGTGTTACAAAGTGGTATCAAAGCTTAGTTTTTTATTGGCCTCTCGTGCTAATCAATCATTTTTTAGGCGCTTAGTTATTTGAAAAGAATTTCAAAAGAAATTAAGTTCTTACTTATTCGTTGTGCTTAAATGACTTTAGATAAATTCAAAACATATTTCAAAAGGGTTCGAAATTTTGTTAAAGTTTGAAAATTATTTTTTTTCTTTTAGCCGAATTTTTTTATTTCTCGGTTTTCCTATTTTTCGGAAATTGTTAATTTAATTTTTAGTTGTTTATTTTTGGTACTCTTAGTTTTATTTTATTTAGGATTTTTTGACTTTTACCACGTTTTATAATCAAGTTTTTCAAAATAACCACCTTATATGTTCATTATTTTAAATAACCACCTTATATAACCTAAATCCTTCTAAATACCTACCAATTGACAGATTTCGTCAAGGAAATCATCCTCAAAAAGGGTTTAAGAATAATTCCATCAACTCCACCTTTATTCATTAAAATGTATATAAGGTTTTAACCCTTCTCTGAGATCGATTTCTTGGACGAAATCTATCAATTGGTATGTATTTAAAGAGATTTAGATCATATCAGGTGGTTATTTAAAAAAATAAAACTTATAAGGTGGTTATCTTGAAAATTGTGATTTTAAAAGGTGGTAAAAATAAAAAAATTCTTTTATTTACTTTATTAATTTTGTGATAGATGGGTAGAATAGAAAGGGCATATAGGATAGAAATTTTATATGTCTGCATTTAAATATTTTGTTTAGCATGTTCAGTGTTTTTCTTCCATGCTTAACTGTTTGATGTTATTCCTGGCTTTAAATTATTTATTATTCTTGCTTATTACTTATTGTTGGGAATATACGCTAAGTGAGAGTATTATTTATTATAGATGTCGTGTTCATCTATAAACGGACCTTTAGGCATGACCGATAGTGAAGCCGCCCGAGCGAGGAAGCTACTCCAACCCTTTAGCTTGGTGATGACGAGTCGATATGGAGTCTGATATTGAGAGCTACACCAGTCTATACCTTGTTTTGCGTCGTGTCTTGGAAGTAGGCATCCCCGATAGCGATGATGAGGTAATTCAAGAGTTTGACCGTGCTAAGAGGGCAAGCCGTAAAGGACATTTTTACGGTGCTACTTGGAGATCTTATCTGGACAGTGATAGTGATTCAGAGTTGGAAGAGGATGGACCTCAACCCAAAAGGATTCGAAGATCTACTAGAGCTAAAAACCCAAGTTATTATTATTATGATATATAGTGAAGACTTTGAAGATGAAATGGTTACTCCAGAGAAATACAAAGAAAATAAGGATAGAAAGGATGATGTTACTCCATAGAGTATTTATTCATGTTCTAAGATTAGTTAGTTTAATAAGTAGCTAAGCTACAATAGTTTAAATTTCTTTGTTTAGCATCTCTATATTGTTGAGGAATAAGTTTGGTTATTTTGGATTGGAAAAAATATTGTTAATATCGTTTTGAGGAATAAAAGTAATTACTTAGTTACTCGAGTTGAGTAAGAATTTATTTTAGTACGCGAATGGGAAATATTTTTTTTAATTATTGTGATTGGTTTCATTTGATCCTTATGTGATTATTAATGTGAATAATTATTCACACGTGAATATATGATTGTTAGTGATTGAACTTAGCGCTATTATAATTCCATAGAATTTTATTTTTGATGCGATCTTGTATGATCAAATCGAATTGATGCCTTTATAGTAAGTGGCAAGTAGTTGTGAATCAAAACCTAAAGTAGACCTACGTTAAATTTCAAGGTCGCGAAGTAGAATGGCAAACAACGATACCGTCTTAGCCTCTGCTATTCGCCTTTTGGCTGAGAAACTGACTCAAGAAAGGACTGAGCGTCCTGATCCTGCGGGAGATATGTTTGAGAGGTTAGCTAAGATTAAACCGCCATTCTTTAAGGGGCAGTAGGCTGACCCTACGTTCTTAGAGAACTAGATTAGGGAGTTTGATAAGATTTTTGGGGCTGTGAACCAGTGGCGGAGCCAGGATTCTCAAAGCGGGGGGACAAAATCCGGACGTCGGGCATTCGGAAAAAAAATTTAGAAAAAAAACACTACAACACAAATTGTTTAATACTTAATGTTTTACATCCAAAATTCCAAAATACTTATAATCCAAGAGAAATTAAAAAAAATAACTATAAACTAAAAATGAAAATTACAAATTCAGCCTCGAGTCTTCATATTTTGAAAACGAACAATGATTTTTTTATCCGAAACTTGTAAGAACACATCATTCTCAATAAAAGTTACCAACAACCCTTAGCCTTGGACTTGTTTGTATTAGGTGAATGTGAATCACTTGACATTTCATAATTAAATTGATAAATATTAATCAATTACATATCAAACCAAAGTCAATTATAAATCAACTCATACTTACAACTTCCAAATTAATTAGAAATTAGAAATTACAAACTAAATAAACCTAAAACATGAATCAACAAATCAACTCAATAAATCATGACCAAACCAACAACAAATTACAAATCAATTCAACTAATTCAAGTATTCAACCATAAATTCATAATCACACATTCACAAGTATCATAACCAAATAATGATAAATCATAAATATTACCCAAAAAGAATGAAATTAAAACTTAGGGAGTTAGGGTTTAGAAAAAATTAACTCACTGCCACTGGTGAGTGCCTGAGTGGTGACTGGCGTCGGCGACTGGTGGCTGGCTCCGGCTCCGGCTTCGTCGTTCCTCACTTTCTTTCCTTCCTTCGAAGTTCGTCGCCTCCTTCTTTCTATGTTATAGTTTATGAAAATTGAATACTTTAATCTTTATAACTATGTTAAAGTAAGTTTAAAAGAGTTTTAAAGATACTATATGTTGCTGGAATTTTTATTAGTATACTTATGGTGAATTTTAAATATGAAAGTATTAATTTTTAAGGGTTTTTAATGACTAGTATGGTAGGACTATGTTAAGGGGTACTAAAGGTTGAAGTTTCAATGCTTAAGAGAGTTTTAAAACACTTTTTTAGAGGGTTTAAAGTATTTTAAAGTTGTTGTAATTTATTAGAGTATTAATACTTGGATGTGTTGGTATTTGGTAGGCGGAGAATATACTTTGAGTGATTTCTAAGGTTGTGAAAGTGGCCTCTCGTGTTGTCTACACAAAGTACGTACATACCTATGTGTTATTAGACTAGTATCATGTCCTAAGGATAGGATTGTTGTAGTATCATGCATAGAGAACTTTTTATAGTTCATATGTGGCTTATATTTCAATGAATTTGCATGTTTTATGCTGTTGTGTGAAGCATGTTGTCTATGATGAATATTATATGTTTGTATGGATGATTGATGCAGGTATGTGGGATTGGGAACTTTTATTTTATTAATTCACATGAGGGATAAATAAATATATTGTTTATTGGATTATGAATTGTATCATGTTGTTCACTTGGATTATTATTATATTTACTTTATAAGGACCGTGGGCCTTGTTTGGTAAAATTGGATATTCACTATTGACAGGTTGGTTGATTGTTGATTTAAGTCAACAAATAATGATTGGTTGGTTATTAAATTAATTAATAGGATTATTCTTGGATTATTTGAGTTGTTGATCACCTTATTTGATCCTAAGACAAAAATGGGAATTTTGTGTATCCATGATGTCTATGTTGGTTGTCTTACTTTGTGAGTCACAACAAGTGAATAATTTAGTAATAACTTATAGTGGAAAGTGAATAACAATAATCTTTAGACTTGTGCACGTCTGAAGTGTTGGACTAGTATGAGTTGGAGTACATGGTGGTAGCCCATGGTTTTTCTTGGGACCAGATTGATCACCGTGTCCTATTTTATTTAATTCGTACCTCGATATCGTTGGTCGTGGGAGTACGGAGTCGCGGCCGTACTTCGTCTTCTAAATTGAAGACATGGTTTGGTCTGGACAACTCTATCCATTGACTATTCAATTTATTTATAATTAATGTATTGGATGTGAAGTCTAGTGAGTCTGTTATTTCGTTATATTATTATTTATCCCTGTTTTAAAGTTTATTAGTATCATGTTAGGTTTTATGTTTTGTTACTATGTATTAGTCAGCTTTGCTGATTACGTGCTTTCTATATGTCGATCATGGTTGTGCCTTATTGATCCTGTGATGACCCATTTGGTGAGCAGTCTTCCAGGATCAATAAAGCATCGACCATTTCAGGTATGAAGATGATGCATCATTGGGTTTCAGGATTTCGTCTGGAGAGCTTGTGTTTTAGTTTCCTTAATACTTTCATAATTTGGGTTTAATTATGTTTTTAAAAGTTTTGACTTTTATGTTGGTTTGACTATGGTTTGGTTTTGGAGTTGATTTATGGTTGACTAAGTTTAATTATGTTTTCAAAGTTATGTATTTATTTCCGCTGCAAAATTATGAATAAGCCAATACGTTATCATACGGGCGATAATACTTTGCTAATTCTCGATGTCTTGTGGGAAAAAGGTATTTTATAAAATAGAGAATTGTCGGGGTGTTACACCATTACCACGGTCCTCTTTCGAACTTTTCCATACCCTTGCTTCTTTAGCACACCGTACACCCCGTAAACATCTCCCTTTCGAACTCCTAGTCCATAACCTACAGGAAGTTCATGAATCTCTGCTCAAAAGCTTCATCTTCAATTTCTTGTTCAGACTTGGTAGCATATACATCCTACACAAAAAGCAAGGATAAAAAAATTTAAGAAGTTTGTTCTTTGTACATTAAATAAAAGTAAGCTTAACCAATCGATTCAATATGGAACTATATCACAAAGACTTTAGGGACTCTGCATGGAATAAAGCTTTTATCCTTTCCTGCATGGGTTTTTATCCAAAGAGTTAATAAGCTCATTTTTTCTTTATGCTTATCTTCCGATCAGTATTAATGTAAGAAGAATTAAAGTGCAATGTTAAGCGTTTATATACTTAAAAAATTAAGTAAAATTAGAGGGTTAACGAATCCTAGATAAATACAAAATCAAATAATTCATACATAGTCAGCTTGCTTGTTCGCAAAGCTGTTAGAACCACATATGCGAAATTGATTCTGGGCCGCCAGTGCTTCTTTTCCACATGCTGATAATTTCTATAATCATATTGATACAGATTTATTAAGAAAATAGTTATTTTTCATCAAAAGAAATTAAAATCAGTTCAATCTTGCATACAATACTTACTTTCCCTTTATCAGAATCCCAGTTCTTAATCAACTTAGTCCACTGATTACTAGAAATTCCGTGTGATGGCTTCATATTGGACATCTTAGTATTAAGTGTTTTTCATTTAGTTTGTAGTAACTCGACTTAAGGGAGTGTTTAAATTGCCTCCAACTTTTATTGGCACGCTTGAGTATTTGTTTGATATATTCAGGACCATTAGGAATAACAAAGCGTGCCTTCAAGTAGAAAAACAAAATTTTAAAGAAAGTAAAAACATAGTTAATATAACGTTAACACTAAATAATTGGAGGTAAGGCCAAATTCAGCTTGACCTCCTGTACTCAACCTTGAAAATACCCAATTATATTGATATATTATGTACTGCAAGACAGCAACGAACAAAAGATTTGAAGAGACTCAAAGTATTAAGATTTTATTTTTCCTTAATACATCAAGACATTCACTAGTGAAAGATTCTGTCTGCGTGCAGAAGATTTGTCATAAACTAGATGATCTTTAGATTCCAAGTCCTAATATGATATAACAAGGAAAATAATGTAATATTTTTACCTACATTTATCTCATCTATCATCTTAGCTTTCAAATTTGGTGAATCAACGAGTTGCCACTTCTCTTCTCCAATTGGACATTATGTCTCTACCTTTGCAATGCTACCAAGCAATAAATCTTACAAGTCGATTGTCAGAACTGAGCCACTCACCGCTACAACATTAACCTTAGCATCTGCATATTAAAATATTTAACAACACGATGAAATGAGCTAATATGCAAGAACAAAGTATCTTAAAGATAAAATTTATAAGAAAGCCATATGTGTGATTTAATGGTGTCAGGATATAATTCTTGTCTATTTTCTCCATCTATCATGTTGATGCGCCTTCTCTTCTTCTCTTGGATTATTCTCTTTTGGGAATGAGGGTGTTTTGTCCTAATTTTAAATTTATTTTTGGTGTTGGCATTACAGAAAAGCAAAGTTTTACCTTCTTCAGTTTGTTTTATTGTGTTAAAAGTGTCCTATTAATGTTTTCACAGGGTTGATGTTTGGGAACATATCATGGCAGCGCTGTTGGTGCGTAAGCCCTTGTGGCATTTAGTATGGAAGGTCGATGTTCTCCTTTGGTACGATGTATGGTGCAGGACTCTATGCTCAAACTCTGACTATTAGGGGCTCTGTTCCTTTAGGCAAGGGTATGAATGTCTCTGTATAGGTACAAGGTCATATCCAAGTATAGATACTTAGGGCTCAGTACCAGGAGGACATAGTGTAAAGTTTGACATTGGCCGGGGACATGGCTTGAAACATAATCTTGACAAAAGTGCTTTTGGGATGTGCTGCTCACATGTCAAATGAATATGTACATATTTCAAATGACCTATTTGTTAGTTCTTGTTCAAATTCTGATCATTATCCTATTGTAAGCATATATAAATATTCTACTTTCCTCTTTCTCTCTTTTCACTCTTTTTCTATATATGAATTTGTGGTTCAATGGGGATGGAAATTGATGTGATGTGTAAGGAGTTAATCTTCGTAAGACGAAACGGAGAGCTGAAGTAATATAGAAAAGGGGTTGTGATGAACTAATTTGACATGGGACATGACATTTCAATTGGGGGGAGAGGAAGGGGTTGGGATGAACTAAGTTGATGATAGTGAAGAAATATCTTGTGGAGATGAGAGAGAATGGGTGTGTGTGGAGAGAGATGCTTGGGAATGGGGGTGGGTGGGTGGGTGGGTGAGTGGGGGGAGAGGTGAAGGGGTGCTTTATATATTTTATCCTCTTTGGAACTGGAATGTTTTTTTTTATGTAAGATAGTCTGTTTTTTTTTGTATCCTTTGTCCAACGTGTTGCGGTGGTGGTGTGTTCTTTCTTTGTTTCTAAGATAGTATGTTTTCTCAAAGGCGATTGAGATATTATTTGATTTTTTTTTTTCATTTGCAAGATTACGGATCACATCTAACACCTTAAACATTTAAAAGTAGATGAAAAAAGGCCAATCGGGATTGCTTCATTTGCACCATAAAAAGGCTAGCAAAAAACATACAAAACATGGTGTAAAGTAAAAGATTTTACCTAAGGTCATAACATCTTCCTGTCATCAAACTCTACATCCATAGGCCAATCAATATATGACTTTGGCCCGTAGAGACTTCGATGGTTTTGACTTCTCTTTTGATTTGTCACCACTGTTTTGCTCTGTTTCACCAGTTAGAGAAGCCCATGTCGATAAATTAATGTCACAAGAAGGCGGGACATTAGGTAGTGGGATATTACTAGAGGAAGCAGAAGGGTGTTTTAGCGGATTTGGCATAGATAGGATACTAGGTGGGATATTTTGAGAAGTTGTTGTTGATGTTTTCATGTGACAAGAAGGCGGGATATGAGGAGGTGGGATAGTACCAGAGTAAGGAGAAGGATGTTTCAGCGGATTTGGCGTAGATAGGTGACCTAATCAAAAATAACGTAAGGTCCACTAACTAGTAGTCAGGGAAGTCAGGATCGAATCTACAGGGAGAAAGTTATACTATTGTATCTGAATTCTAATATTATACTAGCTAAATCAGATGAAAATGGTTGTGTTACTAAACTAAAATAAATAACAGAATTAAATACGATGGAATGAATTAATTAGTAAAGAACTAGGATTATGGATCACTATGCATATAATTCGGGAAATCAGGGACGAATAACAACTACCTAATAAGTCAATTAATCTAGGGCACATGTAATTTCTCTCGAACATTACCTCCCTTAAAGATCACCTCACCGCTCTCGCATGGTCAAGGATCACTCTGCCTAATGATTGAAAGCCTATACGGTATCTCTCCTCTCGAAGCAGATTCAGTATTACGATAGTAGAAATACAAATCAGGCCTAATTTATAAATCTAGCATGAACGATTCAATCACAGGAAACAATCACTAGTGGAAAAAACGCTAAATGTCACAAGAAAACCGCTGCGGTCCTTAAGAATACCGCAGCGGTAAATTGTCGTAGAATTTGGAGGGAAAAGGGGGAACATAAACCGCTGCGGTCTATAGAAAACCGCAACGGTTAAAAGAACTGCTGCGGTTTTCAGTTAACTGTTGCGGTTTTCTGAACCGCAGCGTTTATTTTGTTTTTTTTTTCTAAATCCCGCGTGAAATTGGTCGAGTTGATTACAATTTTTGTGCGAACACTCACCTGCACTCCATCCTTCTTTAGGTTCGAAGTTTGAACTCCCTCCTTCCTTCTCAATTTCCTCCACGCTTCATCGACGCACCACCGCCGCACCTCCACCGCCGCACCTCCACGCTTCATCAACAACAAACCCTAGAAGCTCCCTCCTTTCTTTTCATCAACAACAGCAATTCCAAGCGTCCTCCTCTGCGGCTGCACTGTGCGTCCTCCACCGCCGCACGTCCATCGCCGCACCTCCACCGTGCCCTTAACACCTACATTCCTCCTCCTCTTCTTAGGTACCTAAAATCTCTCAACTTTACTTAATCTCATATTTGAAGCTTTAAGTTTTATAATTAATTGTAGTTTTATGAATAATTGTCAGTGAAATTAGGTTGTATTATATTTAAAGGTTGTAAATTTGATTGATTTGAGTTTATTTGATTTTATTTAAAGTAGTTAGTTTGATTTTTAGGTTACAAAACTAGGGCTTTGTTGTGGTTGTTGTTGTAGTTGTAGTGGTTGTAGTTGTTGTTGTAGTTGTAGTTGTTGTAGTTGTTGTTGTTGTTGTTGTTGTTGTTGTTGTAGTAGTAGTACTTATTAACTAGTTATTTTTGAACTAACAAAGTATAACGTTGAATATGATTATTGGTTTAGCTATTTAATTAGTTTAGTTTAGCTTAGTTTGGTTTAGTGTTGTTTAATTTGCTAATTTATACTAATCTTAACTTTATACTTTGTTGTTGATTATTGAAGCTAGCTAGTGACGGAGTGTTGAGCTCGATTTCTCTATTGACAACCTTTACATTGGTATGTTATCACTCATATTTAACTTTCTTTCATAGTAAATTGGTTTATATGTGCAAATGTGTATATATTTATCGTTGAATTGAGATTAGATGTAAAATGTTTTGTTGTTTTTAAAAACCTATGTTTGCATCATCATATCATATGCCTAGATACCCGTTCGAGACTTACTCATTAGGAGTAAGTCTTGAATAGTCCCCGGTTTCGGACTGTTCTTAGATGTTTAATCTCACTTAGGTGGTGAATGTATGTCTTTAGTTCGATTCTAGAGGAAAATCTTGGCTCGTCGTTTCCCTACTTCTGTTCTCTGGGTACATATGTAGATATAAATAAAATTATATCTACATCGTGTACTTGGAGAACTGTAGGGAAATGCTGCCGGATTTTCCGTAGATTCGAACTGAAGGCAATACATTCACTAGTGAGATTAGACATCTAAGGATGGGTTAGGTTGGAGTGATAAGGACCCTTGGAAAGCATGCCTAATTTCATTAAATTTATATCGTGTATGAACTCTAATAATGTAGTGAAATTCGTCATTGACATTGGGTCCTTGTTGCTTGTGTTTAATTAGAGCTAGGTTTGGTTGAAATGAATCGTGCATGGATGTATGGTAGTCATGACACGTGTGAATTCGTGGATGGGGTCTTTGAATTTGTGATGCTGCATTAAGTCATCAGGCTGCAAAGGGAACCGAGGGGTTTTATTGTCCTTGTGTTGATTGTGGTAATGTGAGCATCGTTAGTAGCATTGAGTCGTTTAGGGAGCATGTCTTTCGTCGCGGGTTTAGACAAGACTACTATGTATGGGTTTGGCACGGTGAGGAGGGTATGTATGATGGTCGAAATGCCATTGTTAACGATGTGCATGAAGAAGGTGAGTTTGATGTCATTGAGAATGACAACATCGAGGATGAATATGAGGATATTCAAGTAGAAGATGATGATGATGAAGAAGATCATATCGAGGAGATGATGGCGGGGGTAGATCATTGTGGCAAACGGCCTCGTATTTTTGAGTGCATGGACGAGGCATCTCGAAAACCGTTGTATCCCGGTTGTACGAGGTACACCAAGCTGACGGCCGTGATAACACTCTTTAATATCAAGACGAAAGCCGGTATAAGTGACTCTTGTTTCACTTCCTTGTTGCAAGCATTTGGTGATATGTTGCCGGACGACCATGAACTACCCAAGTCGAACTACTATGCTAAGAAACTGATGTGTCCCTTCGGGTTAGAGTACCAGAGGATACATGCTTGTCCAAATGATTGTGTGCTATATCGAAATGAATATGAAAATATGGATGAGTGTCCTCGATGTGGGAAGTCGCGTTACAGGCGCGCGGGGGTTGTTGATAAGAAAGGTCCTGCAGCAAAGGTGATGTGGTATCTTCCGATTATACCACGATTCAAGCGCATGTTTTCAATCAAAAAAGATGCTAAGAACTTGAGGTGGCATGCGAACGAAGGAAAAAGGATGGTTTTCTCAAACATCCGGTGATTCTCCCGAGTGGAAAGGTATCAACCATTGTCATAAGACCTTCGGTCCGAGGACGAAATTGGAGGCTTGGCTCATGCACGAATGGAATGAACCCATTTGGCAATCTTAGTTCTCAACATAGTACGTGGCCGGTTCTTCTAGTTATATACAACTTGCCTCCTTGGTTGTGCATGAAACGCAAATACATCATGTTGTCGATTCTTATTTCGGGGTAGAAACTTGACTGGAAACGACATAGATGTCTACCTCGACCACTTGTTGATGATTTGAGAAAAATGTGGGATGAAGGAGTTTCTGTGTATGACGCACATGCTGATGAGGTATTCACGTTGCGTGCCATGCTTCTATTCACTCTTAATGACTATCCTGCTTATGGGAACTTATCCAGGTACAAGAACAAAGGGAAGAAAGCATGCCCGATTTGCACGGACGACACAAACATCTAAATACATTACTACTTGTCACAAAGATGTTTATATGCGCACCAGAAGGTTCCTTCGACGCGACCATCCTTATCGTAATAAGAAGAAGACATTCGATGGAACAGGTTGAGGAAGGGGTTGCTCGTAGACCATTGGCCCTGGTATTGAGGTTTATGATCAAGTCAAGGGTATTGAAACGATATTCGGCAAAGGAGCGAGTGTTGGTGATAAGGGACTTTGGAAAAAGGAGTCTATTCTGTGGAAACTTCCATATTAGAGAGATCTAGAGGTTAGACATTGTCTCGACGTCATGCAAATAGAGAAAAATGTATATGATGCCATTCTGGGGACACTTATGAATATTCCACATAAGACAAAGGATAGCAAAGGGGTGCGACTGTGTCTGGAAAGTGAGGGGCTTCAACCAGAACTATGGGCTCAAAAGAGGGACACTAAGAAAAGAAAGAAAGAAGAGAAAGTGTCTGGAAAAGGAAAAGGAAAAGGAAAGGGAAAAGAAAAGAAACAGGAAGAAGGGTTGCCTGCAGGAATTGAAAGAAAAGGAAAGAAAACGGTGAAGGATGATGATAGGAACTATTTACCTCCGGCTTGCTACACTCTATCTAGAGGCGAGAAGCGTCTTTTTGCGAGTGTTTGTACAACATTAAGGTTCCATCGGGGTACTCATCGAACATGAAAAGATTTGTTACCTTAGACGGTGAGTTGAAATTATTGAGCATGAAGTCTCATGATTGTCATGTAATGATACAAGTATTCTTACCGATTGCAATTCGAGGGATATTGCCGAAACATGTGAGACATACCATAACAGAGCTGTGTTCTTTTTTCAATACTATATGTAGCAAAACGTTACAACCCTCGAAGCTTGATGCTCTGCGAGCTAGCGTGATACGGACTTTGTGCAAGTTTGAGATGTACTTCCCACTGCTTTCTTCGACATTATGGTCCATTTGGTTGTACATCTAGTTCGAGAAATTAAGCTATGTGGTCCGGTGTTTTTGAGGTGGTGCTATCCCTTTGAGAGACATATGGGCTCTTTGAAAGATAAAGTAAGGAATCCAGGCGCAACCGGAAGGAAGTATAATTCGGGGATTGTGAGTGAAGAGGTCGGTAATTTTTCGGGCCGAGTTCTTAACTAATGTTGATCCTATTGGACTTCCTACATCTCGACACGAGGGGGGACTCGCGGGTAAAGGTACACTTGGCTCGAAAATGATAGTACCTCCTGTTGAAAGCCGCATGACAAGCACACTTATTTGTATTGCGGCATATGGTACAGGTGCATCCGTACTTGGATGAGCATTTGGAGGAGTTGCGTGACCGAATCCGAGTAAAGGGACTAGAGCATTGATGCGGTTGCATAATAAGACGTTTATTGATTGGTTCCATAATCGAATAATGCGTGAAGTAGATTCCAATGTTTCGAAACTCGAAGTGGCTAGCATTTGGTCCTCGAGAAGGCGTGCACTCCTATGATGGTTATGATGTTAACGGATATACGTATTGGACGGATCGTCAAGATCAAAAGTCGAGATCTCTCCGAGAATAGTGGTGTTTCAAGAGAGGCATCATCTACACAGTATGCAAGTGCCAAAGACAAGTCTCCAATTGATGCTAGATTGTTATACTATGGACGAGTTTAAGATATATGGGAGCTTGACTACTCGGTTTCACGGTCCGCTTATTTCGATGCAAGTGGGTTGAGTATAACAGGCGTTACATAAGGAAAGATGACCCTTGTGGATTTACTCTTGTAGACTTGGGTCGGTTGCGTGATAGTGAAGAGCCATTCGTGCTTGCATCACAAGTTAAGCAAGTATTCTACGTAACTGACCCTTCTGATAACAAGTGGTCAATTGTTGTTCCGGGAAAAAGAAGTATACTCGGAGTTGGTGATGTTGAGGATGAGGATGAGTATGATGCATTTGAAGACACCCCGCCTTTCACCATTCCCAACTCCGATGTCACCGATGCGGAGTTAGCGACAAGTTACATGCGTGCGGATCACTGGGGAAGGGATAATGGTTGATACTTCAAATGAAGGTGGCAAAAGTAAACAATAGGCTCGACTTCTTTGGTTCCAATTAGGCTTTCGGCTTTGCAATGTCATTTTACTTTATTTTTCACTTTTAGCCGCATATAGTGTCATGTATAGTTCTTATTATTGTATATATATGTATTTCAATCAACTAAACTCGCTTCACATGTATTGAAACCCATTTTGGGTATGTGAATGTCATTTCGGGCCAATTTCGGCTTTTCAACCTCAATTAACTTAATTTCTCGCTTTTAGCCGCATGCTAGGTCATGTATAGTTCTTATTAGTATATATATATGTATTACAATCAACTAAACTCGCTTCACATGTATTGAAACCCATTTTGGGTAAGTGAATGTCATTTCGGGCCAATTTCGGCTTTTCAACCTCAATTAACTTAATTTCTCGCTTTTAGCCGCATGTTAGGTCATGTATAGTTCTTATTAGTATATATATATGTATTACAATCAACTAAACTCGCTTCACATGTATTGAAACCCATTTTGGGTAAGTGAATGTCATTTCGAGCCAATTTCGGCTTTTCAACCTCAATTAACTTAATTTCTCGCTTTTAGCCGCATGTTAGGTCATGTATAGTTCTTATTAGTATATATATATGTATTACAATCAACTAAACTCGCTTCACATGTATTGAAACCCATTTTGGGTAAGTGAATGTCATTTCGGGCCAATTTCGGCTTTTCAACCTCAATTAACTTAATTTCTCGCTTTTAGCCGCATGTTAGGTCATGTATAGTTCTTATTAGTAAATATATATGTATTACAATCAACTAAACTCGCTTCACATGTATTGAAACCCATTTTGGGTAAGTGAATGTCATTTCGGGCCTATTAGAGTCACTTAAAGTCGGGTCACATGATTTGAAAACCGAATTGGGTAGATGAATGTCGTTTAGGGTGTAATTATGGATTGTTTTTTTGGGGGGGAGGGAGCGTGCAAGGGGTGCTGTGCAAGCGGGGTGGGACATGATGAAGGGGGGTCAGAAGGGGGTGGGAGTGGGGGGGTGTGGGGCCATCGGGGGGGGAGTGTGCGGGGCGGGGAGGGAGTGTGCAGAGGGGGTCGTGCGAGGGGGGGCATCAATGGGGGAGTGAAGGGGCGGGCGTGCGGGGGCGGTGCGGGGGAGTGTGCGGTGAGGGTGGCGTACGGGGGCGGGGGCGTGATGCGGGGGCGGGGCGGGGAAGGGGGCCTGTGGAAGGAGTTGGCCGGGCTGCGGGGGCGTGAAAGGAGAGTGTGCGGGGGGCAAGCGTGGGGGCCGGTGAAGGAGTTGGGCGTGCGGGGGGCGAAAGGGGGCGTGCAGGGGGCGGTGAAGGGGGCCGATGGAGGGGTGTGAAGGGGGCAGTGAAGGGGGGGGTTGATGTGCGGCGAGGGGGTGGGGGCTGTGCGGGGGGCGGTCAAGGGGAGGGGTCAAGGGGGTGGGGGGAGTGCGGGGGGTGGGGACTGTGCAGGGGGTTTCTAATCATATGTTTGTTTAATCTTACGCGTTTCTAATATCTTTTTTTAAAATTTCAGGAGTTTCAAACATGGTCCGAGATGATGTGATTGTGGAGGAAGAAACTGATGATGATTATGATAAGTCATTGGATGATGATGATGAGTATGATGCGAAGAAGGAGAACGATAAAGGTGACCCGGAAGACATAGCGCATGATGAGGAGACACGCTTGCGTGAAAGGGAACTTGACTTGGCTGAAATAAATGAGGAGCTAGCCGATAAGGCTCCCCCCATTGAGAACAATGCTAGGGAAGATTATCCTTGTACTTCATCCGTCATTGTGCCACAAAAAAATGCGGAAAAGAGGTTCTCAGTACCAAAACTCCAAGTAAAGTTGCAACAAAGAAGCGGAAAGGAAGGGGTGCGACCAAGGGATTGAATTATAACACCCCTATGACCCTCGAGTATGATGATATGGGTCAACCTTGTGGTCAATGGCGTAAAAAGTATGGGCAACATTTAGGGTTATGTGTGCGCAAACTGAGCATTTTGGTGGGGTGGAAAGATGTGCCCGATGCAATGAAGAAATCATTATGGGAAGACACTTGTGTAAGTTTATTTTTTAACTGAATTACTTTTATTCTTTGCATTTAGGGGCATGTTAGGTCATATATTGTCCCAATAGGTACATATATAACTATAAGAGTCAATTAAACTCCACTTATATCCTTTGAAACACATTTTGGGTAAATGAAGGCCATTTCGGGCCGATTTTGGCCATTACACTCCAATTCACTTAGTTTTTTGCATTTAGCCGCATGTTAGGTCATATATAGTCCCAATAGGTACATATATAACTATAAGAGTCAATTAAACACCACTTATATGCTTTGAAACACATTTTGGGTAAATAAAGGCCATTTCGGGCCGATTTTGGCCTTTACACTCCAATTCACTTAGTTTTTTGCATTTAGCCGCATGTTAGGTCATATATAGTCCCAATAGGTACATATATAACTATAAGAGTCAATTAAACTCCACTTATATGCTTTGAAACACATTTTGGGTAAATGAAGGCCATTTCGGGCCGATTTTGGCCTTTACACTCAAATTCACTTAGTTTTTTGCATTTAGGGGCATGTTAGGTCATATATAGTCCTAATAGGTACATATATAACTATAAGAATCAATTAAACTCCACTTATATGCTTTGAAACACATTTTGGGTAAATGAAGGCCATTTGGGGCCGATTTTGGCCTTTACACTCCAATTCACTTATTTTTTGCATTTAAGGGCATGTTAGGTCATATATAGTCCCAATAGGTACATATATAACTATAAGAGTCAATTAAACTCCACTTATATGCTTTGAAACACATTTTGGGTAAATGAAGGCCATTTCGGGCCGATTTTGGCCTTTACACTCCAATTCACTTAGTTTTTTGCATTTAGCCGCATGTTAGGTCATATATAGTCCCAATAGGTACATATATAACTATAAGAGTCAATTAAACTCCACTTATATCCTTTGAAACACATTTTGGGTAAATGAAGGCCATTTCGGGCCGATTTTGGCCTTTACACTCCAATTCACTTAGTTTTTTGCATTTTGCCGCATGTTAGGTCATATATAGTCCCAATAGGTACATATATAACTATAAGAGTCAATTAAACTCCACTTATATGCTTTGAAACACATTTTCGGTAACTTTTTGTTTGTTTCTTGTTTTTATAGAATACGTTCCATATTACTCATAATGAGGAAAAAAAGGCGGCGTTTCTATCCGCGGTGGCCGAAAGATTTAGAGCTTTCAAAAGCAAACTAGTGGGTGGGTGGATCACGAAACGGAGAAAGAGGACTATAAAGAGGAGGAAAATTCAAAAATCAAAGCAAAATGAGGGTGAGACGGACAAGGAGGCCGAAAAAGAAACAGAAAAGGAAGGGGGAGAGCAGGAAGATACATTTCAACCGGATTCTTTGCCTCATTAGATTTGGGGACATATAACACCAGAAGATTGGGAGGCATTTGTTGCCCAAAATACTACGCCGGAGATGGTGGTAAGTATTGCACTTTAAACTATATATATTCGACTTTGCATGTTCACTTTCAATACAATTACATGTGTTTTCTAATTGCCCATGTGAATTTATAGGCTAAGCGTGAGAAACATTCACTCAGTGCAAGACAGAGGAAGCATTACCATCATATGGGTTCCCATACTTATGCGAGCGCGAGAAAGTTGTGGATTGACGAGAAATTTTACCCTTCTACCGATACAACCACAACGCCTTCTTTTAGCTCTAAGGCAACGCCGTCTGTCAAAGTTGATCGTGTCGCTGATTGGTGGTGCTCCTTGCATAGGCGTGATATCAACAATCAAACGACCATTTCAGATCCGGGAACCTTGAAGATAGCGAATGCCGTTGTAAGTACATGCACTACCAATCCCCCACCCCCGCATACTCCCCCACCCCGCACACTTGCCCCCCACACCGCCCACACCCCTAACAGTCCCCCCACCCCCCCGCACACTCCCCCCACGCCCGCACACTCCCCCACACCGCCCACACTTGCTCCTCCCCGCACACTTCCACCCCACTACACACCGGCTCGCACACCGCCCCATACCCCCGCACACTCCCCCCACCCCACCGCACACTCCCCACACTCCCCTCGCACACTTCCCCCACCCCTGCACACTCCCACCCCACCGCACACTCCCCACACTCCCCCCGCACACTTCCCCCACCCCCGCACACCGCCCCCCACTCTCCCGCACACATCCCCCACCCCCCGCACACATCCCCACTCCCCTGCTCCCCGCACACCCCCCCACCCCCGCACACCGCCCCCACTCCCCCGCACACATCCCCCCACCCCGCACACATCCCCCACTTCCCTGCTCCCCCCCGCACACCCCCCCCCCCCGCACACCGCACACTGCCCCCACCCCTTGCTCCGCCCCACAGCTGTCTTTGCCCACCCCACTGCGCCGCTTATGATGTTGATTTTTGTTTTTAAAACTTACCGTTGTTAATTTATCTATAGATGGGGCTCAAGCAAAAAGAGGTTAGCGGCGAGTTCACCCCCCAAGGCAACAAAGATGCCCTTTATGAGACTTTGGGAAAGGATCATAGTGGACGTTTGAGGGGTTTAGGTGGTATTCGTCTAGGTGTGACAAAAGCGTATTCTAAAGATTACTCCGTGGGTACAAAATCACGCTCTCAACCATATGATATGGAAGCTATGACACAAGCTATTCGAGAGAATCTTACCGATGAAATTACGGAGAAAGTCACGGAGAAAGTCACGGAGAAACTCACGGAGAAACTCACGGAGAGTTTCAACGCGGTCCTCTCACAGTTTGGTTTACCGGCGATACATCAACCTAAACTGGATCGTCTTTTGGAGGACAAAGCTAGCCATCCTAACACACAAAAATCCCCACCATCTATACTTGAGTTAGAGGTAACTATTATCCTTATAATTTTTAAAACTAAGTAACATGTTATATTCTGTAATTGCATGTTCGTAACCTCAATTTCATTTACTTTTTGAAGGAAGAAACGCCTTGCCAGCTTTTACTAGATGTAAAAGATGAGGGTTTGATTGTGGTGGCTGTAGGAAATGCACAACCACGAAGTGAACGAGCAATAGTCCATCATGAGCCTGTGGAGAATGAGCACTTGGCGGTTAGTGTAGTGACCATTACTCCTGGTTACGAAGACTTTGCTCTTCCGCTGCCTAAACCGTCAATTGATATAAATGTCTTGACCGACGCTCGTGGTGGTTATGTGTTGTGGCCATCGGCATGGGTGAGGTTTTCAGACGAGGTAAATTGAAGCAACTTAAATCCATATTCATAATGATTTGTTTCATACCTACCTACTAACTAAGTTGAATGTTTTTACCGTTGAATTATTAGGTTTTGGAGAGAATAAACAAGCCCAAGGAAAGCAAGGCGGACTCACCTCCTTTAGAGAAGGCGAAGAAGGGTTCAGAGAAGAAGGGTTCAAGCGGGCTAAAGAAGGCCATTTCGAGCAAAGGAATGCAAGATTCAAGTCACCAAGAAAAACCAACTACATATACTTGGATCGAGAAACCAAAGATCGAGTGTCTCACTAAGGCATGCATATGGCTACATGCAAATGCGCGTGATATGTCGGATGATGCACCTCTCGAGGTGAATTTGGGTACCACGCAATTCAACTACTTTGAGGATACATCGACATGGGTGTCTAAGGGTGATTTGAAAGAGTTCCTTTGCGGAGAGATGCTGAATGTTTCCTTGATTCAAGTCTTCATGAGGTAAAATATTTGTACTTTTGAAGTAAATAAAAATGATTTGCAATATAAAATAATATATTTATGTTACGAAGTTGGTTGTGCTTTAAAGATTACTCTAAAATGATTGTGGACGCAAGAGCATACAAGAGCAATTTGGGTGGTTATGTCCAAATTTCACCCGAGCCGACAATTGTTTGCAAAACACAAATGAGGTGAAGGAGTACATTTGGCTATGTATCAAAACATCTCTATGTGCACAACATAAGTTCATACTTGCCCCTTGTTTTGAAGAGTATAGTTCTTAACCTTGCATCTATTTTTACCACTTTAATTATCATTATATATACAATAGAAGTACTCACATGATTGCTTCCTAACTTTTTTGGCATTTTAGTCTTCATTGGTCGCTCGTTGTGATTTGTCCTTCAAACAACACAGTATATCATTTTGATTCTGTAGCTCAAGATCCACCACGACACTTATTCCTCAAATCATGCATAAATAGGTATATTTGTTATTTAAAATGCTAATAAGCATTACACTTTTTACTAATTCCATTCTTTGGCCACTTCTCACATGAAATTAACTTAACTACAGTTCTTTGAATAAATTTAAGAGCACGGGAAAAATACCTAAATGGAAAGCAATGAAGGTAATACATATTAGTTAAGCTACGTACTTCTTTTTTTTAGCATAAAACAACCATGTATGTTAATTACATGATTTTTTATGTAATTCTATGATTAGTGAGCTCAGCAACCAGGGGGAACCGAGTGTGGCTACTATGTGTTGAGGTTCATGTTCGATATAGCCTCAATTTGCAAGGAAGTCGGGGATATTGAGAAGGTATATATATATATACATATAAAACTAATATACGTAGCTTAATTTAAAGTCGATTTTGGCCTCTTAAGCTCAATTCACTTAGTTTTGTTTTCTTTCCGCCTTTAGCCGCATGTTAAGTCATATATAGTTCCAATAGGTACATATATAACTATAAGAGTCAATTAAAGTTCACTCATATGCTTTGAAACCCATTTTGGGTAAATAAAGGCCATTTCGGGCCGATTTTAGCCTTCGAAGCTCACTTCACTTAGTTTCCCGCATTTAGCCACATGTTAGGTCATATATAGTTCCAATAGGTACATATATAACTATAAGAGTCAATTATAGTTCACTCATATGCTTTGAAACCCATTTTGGGTAAATGAAGGCCGTTTCGGGCCGATTTTAGCCTTCGAAGCTCACTTCACTTAGTTTCCCGCATTTAGCCACATGTTAGGTCATATATAGTTCCAATAGGTACATATATAACTATAAGAGTCAATTATACTTCACTCATATGCTTTGAAACCCATTTTGGGTAAATGAAGGCCGTTTCGAGCCGATTTTGGCCTTCGAAGCTCATTTCACTTAGTTTCCCGCATTTAGCCACATGTTAGGTCATATATAGTTCCAATAGGTACATATATAACTATAAGAGTCAATTAAAGGTCACTCATATGCTTTGAAACCCATTTTGGGTAAATGAAGGCCATTTCGGGCCGATTTTGGAATTCGAAGGTCATTTCACTTAGTTTCCCGCATTTAGCCACATGTTAGGTCATATATAGTTCCAATAGGTACATATATAACTATAAGAGTCAATTATCTAAGGTCTTACTCAAACTAAAACTGATATTATGTGTGTTTCCTTATGTTTAAGGTATTCAACCAAAGGGAGAGTTCTTTCACCACAACCGAGATAAACGAGGTTCGGGATTTGCTACAGACACTACCTTACCGAAGTTTGCATGTGAAGATGATGCCGCGACTTTGAGTTTATTTGTTCTTATTGTTCTACTTGCTAGTTATTTAGGTACAATAATATAATTGATGTTTATTTTGGATTTTAGTACTTAATACAACTTCATTTGTAGTACATTCTCCAAATTTTATATTTATATATATATTAATTTGACTTGTATACGACGCGCTTGTGGGATTTGTGTCAACTATAGCAAGTTAGATATAATAAAATATTATATATATACAAATATAATATATATATATATATATATATATATATATATATATATATATATATATATATATATATATATATATATATATATATATATATATATATATATATATATATATATTATATAACATTAACTGATGCGGTTTACTAAGAAAACCGCATCAGTTAATGTTCCAATGCATACAAAGAGGTTGGCGGTAAAGAACAAACCGCAGCGGTTCCAAGGCAAAACCGCAGCGGTTTTTCCCATTAACCGCTGCGGTTTTGCCTTGGAACCGCAGCGGTTTGTGCTTTGCCGCTGCGGTTCACAGCCGCAGCAGTTTTTTTTATGAAAACTGCTGCTAGTCCAACCGTTGCGGGCCAAAACCGCAGCGACAAGCCCGGTTTTGACCGCAGCGGTTGGTCTTTATTCCACTAGTGAATTGAAATATGAAATAATTAGACTAATCTATCAATCCCTCATTGCATACATAGATCCCCACAATCCTAGAAATAAAACTACTCACTCATATTTATTAAAACAATAGCACAATCTATATAAAAATTCATACCTTGAAGCATTGCAAATAACTAAGAGATGAATCTAATCAATAATAGAGAGAGCAATAAAGAAAATTACCAAATTGAAGAACTATATTAAACTTGCAAGTAATCCAAATGTTTGATCTTGAATCCAAAGCGAAAAGTAGTAAACTAAGGTTCTTAAGTAATTAAAATATGCTTAGAAAACTAAAGTCTGAAATAATGTGTAAACGTGGTTTTTCAACCCTAAAAGGACAAGTATTTATATGAAAATAAGAGTCAGCGCAACACGCGCTTAAAACTCCTTAAAAATCGACCCGCCCGACGGGGCGGTTGCCAGGTAGCCAAATCATTCGTCACACCCGACCGGGCATTCTTCAACTACTTCTCTCCAAGTGGACTCGCCTCGCCCGACCAACCCGGGCGGATGTCGCCTGGTCTGGCCCGCAAAGAAGTTCGCTTCCTTTCTTTTCAAGCTCAAAAATGTGGCCAAGTAAAGTCGCCCGACCGGCTGGGGCGGATATCGCCCGACCGGGCGGTGTTCAGGTCTTTGACGCCCAAATTCTAATCTTCAAAGTGTCATTACTTTTGCGTTATTTGTCGGAATTAAGCAAGTGACCACTTGTTGGAATGATCTTGAATTGTAGAATCCAACCCAAGTAAAATGCTCGAGCTTTCAAAAGTGCATCATCTCTTGTAGTGGTATAAATGAGTAGGAAATGCATCAAACATGCTAATTCCTACAATAATCATCCTGAAACTACAAACACACTACAAGGAGCACATTAGTACTAAAAATGGCTCCGAAGAGCACAATTAAGACCAATAATCAATGAGGGTCGGGGGTAAAAGCTCTATACAAAATAGACATATCAAACTCCCCCAAGCTAGACTTTAGCTTGTTCCTAAGCAAAACCTGTCTGAAAATCAAGAGCTCAAGGAAGTAATAGTCGTTTCACCCCAACATAAAAACATTGCAAAAACATTTAGGTGACTATAGATCGAATGCAAGCACACCACAAATCACAATCTGTAAAGCTCAACAGATAAGCACCAATCAGGGATAAGAATCAAAAGAGGCCACTAGACATGCACTACAAATCAATGAGAAGGATCTCACAAGGGGACTCTCCCCTAATTTGTAGAACACTCTCCAAGCAGTTAAAATGACTACTTTTAACCAACCCCAAGTGCCCATCCCAACTCTCACACTTATGTGTTTGAAGGATGATTAACAACACTCAATTGCCAAACTTCACCAAGTTAGTCCATAGGCTTGTGTCATCTATCCACATTAGGTAACTATACATGCAAACAAATCATATGACTCATTGAAGGTTGTAATGGGGCTCATGGTAGTAGGTGTGGTAAATATTTGGAAATGTGGTACTCAAGGAAGTAAAGTATTACTACAACTTTGATGAAACAATCCACACAATATATTAAATTTCAACACAACTAGAACCAATTTTCTTTTCTTTCATCTCCTTTCTCCTTTCATATAATCCAAGCAAAGACTTCCAACTCGATGTTTTTCAAAAAACTTTTCTTTTTGTATTTTTCTTTGAAAGCCTTACTTGTCTCATTTTCAAAAGTTTTCTACTTTAGCTACTAGCTAATAAGGATAGAGGAGAATCAACAATTAAGACTCGAAAATAATAATGCGAAGTCCTTTTTCCATGTACACAAATTTTCTTTGTTTTTTCAATTACACCAACAACCATATTCATCCATCAAATGTCAACCAACATACCAATGTTGTCAGGATCGGGATCCCACTTTGGATCGGTGAGGGGGGGGTAGGATCGAATCGGTAGGATCGGATCGTAGGATACGATCCTACAAATTTGAGAAATTGAGCCATTTAAATCATCATGTATGACTAGTACTTGTCTTTCTAGTAAAAAAATGGCAAATAAACACACTTTTCATCACATAAGATCGATAATAGTACCAATTGATAGTTAACACGATTCTACAAATGTTATTTTAAAGCTTACAATCCAAATAATACAAGGAAAATATTGTTTCCATATTAAAAACTACAAGTGAACAATCTAAGTAACCAACAAGATTATAGCACTTTAATCTTCATTATAGCCAAAGTTTTTTTAAAAAAAAAACAAAAAAAAGAGAGGAAAAGTTGCTTAGTCGACCGCGTAACTCTACTCTCTAGGACACAATACACCTCAATCCCCCAAAAAAGATAGATTTCATAGAGAGAGAAAGTCTGCTACTCAGTACTTTTCTACAAAAAAATGCTGTAGCGTTAATGGAAGACTCTAAGAGGCGTGGGCCCCCCCCTCTATTGAACGCATGGTTGCAACATTACAAGAAACAAGTGATTGTTTTTACTCCTTCAAAGTTTTCTTTTTTTCTGTTAATTGATGTTAATTTTGCTTTTGTTCTTTCTTTTGCCAAATTGTTAATTTTTTGTTAATAGCCAAGAAATTAGATGTGAAGAACAAAAATGGCCAGCACAAAAAGAAATTTTACCTGAAATTCGAAACAAAGGAGGATGATTGGAGCTTGAATTCAGTCAAGGAAAATCGCTGGAGTTTGAATCTGCCGGAGTATAAATCTGCTGGAGTTCGATTGTTCGAGCTTCATTCGCTGGAGAAGACGCAGTAGAGACTTAGAGAGTGAGTCTGGAGACTTGGAGAGACGCAATAGGGAGGTAGGGCTTTGTTATAATTTGGGCTTTGTTATAATTTGGGCGGGTTTAACTCAAACGTGGGTTTTGCAAGCCAAAGAGTGGGATCGTCAGAATCGGGTAGGATCGTGCGATCCTACCGATTCTGACGATTCTGAATGATCCAACGCACGATCCTGCTACAAATACGATTCTAGCCACGATTTGAATCGTTTAAGAAAATCTGGATCGTAGAATCGTTTAAGAGAGTCATAATCATTTTTGTTTAGCCATCATATAGTTAATGCATCAATGGAGAGAAAACACAAGTTGTAACATCCCTCAGAGAAGTGGGCATACACACATGAAAAAAAAACTGGAATATATGCAGTTTTAAGGCACAGAAGCTCACAGTTAAACCCAAAAATGCTTGTAGGACATATAGAGTGCCATAACTATGATTCTTATCATAGATCAAAGTACCAAAATGTCATGCTCTGGTGATCAATCATTGTTTCATGCCCATCAACAATCCAAAGTCAAAACACAAATATGATGATATGGGGCACAGGGAAATAACTATTCAACTTGACTCTGATTTTCTAGTAAACTCGTATTTTTGCTCTTTTTATTATTATTTTTTTCTAGATAACTAAAAAGGGAAAGCTAACTAGCTATGCTGAACGAAACTATGAAAGCATTAAACTACCTTAAGAGTGAGAGAAAAATACCATATACACAAGAGACATCCTCCCCCAAGCTGAACTTGGCAATGTCCTCATTGCAACAAGGGGAAGGAAAGGAACATGGACCTCGTCGTCCATAGTGTCATCATCACCATCATCATCTTCATCACCATCATGAGTACTAGTACCGGCGTCACTCCCCCCAGCACCACCACCATAGGTGGGGTGCCAAGTGTACCAACTTGGGTGTGGACCAGCCTGAGCTATCGTTCCGATCCTGCAATATTCATCATATATAGCAAACATAGCTAGATGCTGGTCAGTGTAGATAGTGTCCACACGGCGCTCGAGGCGCTCATTAGCTTGAGTGTTAACAGCCACATTCAGTTCCATACGCTGCAGAACACTCATCATACCCTCAAAATCAGCAGTAGGGGAGGGGGTGTGAAGAAGAGGAAGGGATGGAGGGAGCAGGCTCACGTCGACGGTAGGTCTGAGGAGGCTCAGGTATTGGGGCCGTCTGAGGAGGGTTTGTCTCATCACCTACAGGGAGAAGGTAGGTGGGTGGTACAGCGTCATCAGAGTAGTAATCCCCTATATGTAATTTGATCAAGTCAGGATTAGGGAGGAGTATAGATTTTCGATTGGCAATCAGCCACCTAAACTGACGACCACTAGGAGTAAAGTATCGGGCCGAAAGAAAATGGTCAAGATCAAGGTAGGTGGCCCCCGGAACTACATTGTTTCGATTTTCAACATATCCGAAATGGTAGGCAATGTGGGTGACTAGCCCCCCAATAACTATAGGCACAGATGTCCTGACACTGCCATCCTCCTCCAAAGTGGGGTAAGTGGTTGAAATTTTGTATAGGTGGTGCATAAAGGCATTGGCAAGATCAAACTGCATTTTCATGGTAGCAAGCCATTGGTATGTCCCCAGAGTAGTGAGCTTCTCAGTCCGGGTTGTATTGGGTTCCCACCTCCAAAAAATAGTACCCCCAAATTTTTTTAGGAGGAATCGAATGCTCGGATTGTGAACAGACTTAATTTGCAGATGTTGGCAATTGGGGGGTCTATTTCCTGTCAATGCTTGCCAAAAGAGTCCCAACAGCGTTGTTTCGGGTTTCTTTCTATCCCCCCTAACAGTCATCCCAAACAGTTGGGCAAATTGCCTAAGATTCAGTTTACGGTCCGCATTGGCAATCCTAAAATACAAGACGTGATCATGCGATGAATGTTTACGGATTTCAAGGGAGCTTAAAAATTCAAGTGTGATATCGGCATAGGTTCCATGATATAGTGTAAAAAAAACGCCCCAATACCAACCCTCGCAAACAAGGTCCAGGTGATTTCAGTGATACCAAAAGCATGGAAGAGATCCCGACTAACAAATCGAGTAGGAGAAATCATGCGATTGTTCTTCGTCTTTGAAGATGATGTGGGGGAATGTAGTGTCCGCCTCAATTGCAGGATTGTCGTTCCCACGTGCACCCCGACGAGCCGCCATTGAAGAAGATGAGAAACCTTGAAGAAACAACAATAGGGGACAAAGTTAGAAACTTTACAAAAGTATGATTAAAAACTTCTTATATGGCACAATTAAGTGTAGGAACACTAATTATAAGGCAACACTAGCAAGAATCATCACAAAATTCAAACCTTTGCTCAATAAACCCAAGAAAGATGGAGAGAGAAAGTGAGAGATTGAGGGGAGGAAGAGTATAATTGAAGTGGGGAAAGTGAAAAGGATGAATGGGAGATGAAGAATTGTGAAGAAAATTAAGAGTTTGGGTTGGAAAGATGGAATTTAGAGAAAAGATGGTGTTAGGGTTTGGGGTTTTGTTTTGAGGAGAGAGAAAGAGTGAGAGGAAGAAGATGAATGAGTTGTGAGAAAGGAAAAGAAATTTTGTGGGTTTAATGAGGAATCTCGTATCCGCTGCTCGCCGCCCGACTTGGCAGAATCCGCCCGACCCGCCCGGGCGGAACGTTTACCTTAGCATTTTTCGGGTTTTGCGTGTTTTGTCCAAAGAGGGGATACTTGCGGGCCCGGCCAGGCGAGATACGCCTGACCCACTCGGGCGGTGCCCAGTGAACTGATTCTTCGAGTTTGCGCCTCATTTCTTTTTCTTTTTTTTTCATTGCACCACTTGACGAATTGTCACCCTTGACATACATGTCTGCACTATAAAGTTCCAACTTATGAAAATTTTTCTCTCACTACTCTAATAAAAAAAACTAAAATAAAAAAGGGAAGAGAAAAGAAACTTAAAAATCGGGTTGCCTCTCGAACAGCGCTGGTTTATAAAGGTCCCGCACCTGTGTGATACAACTTCAAACGTTGCCCATTAACCTTGAACTTTTCACCTGTTGCATTCATCACCTCAATAGAACCAAACTTGTTAACATTAGTGATAGAAAATGGACCAGACCACCTAGACTTCAACTTACCAGGGAAAAGTTTTAGTCTAGAGTTGTACAATAAAACCTTGTCACCAATAGAGAACTCTCTACTCAAAATTTTCTTATCATGCCATCTCTTAGTGCGCTCTTTGTAGAAACGCGAACTTTTATAAACATTCAACCGGAGTTCATCAAGCTCATTAATCTGCAATATGCGTTTTTCTCCTGCTAACTTAGCATCAAGGTTTAGCTCCTTAACAGCCCAAAAAGCCTTATACTCTAGCTCAACAGGTAAGTGGCATGCTTTCCCATAGACTAACCTGTAAGGGGTGGTGCCAATAGGGGTCTTAAAAGTAGTTATGTAAGCCCACATGGTGTCATCTAATTTGTCACTCCAGTCCTTCCTAGATTTGGCTACCACCTTCTCTAAGATAGTCTTTATCTCACGATTATACACTTCTACCTGCCCACTTGTCTGAGGGTGATATGCTAGGCCAGTACTATGGTAGACACCATATTGCTTAAGTAGGGCCTCAAAAGTTCTTTTGTGAAAATGAGATCCACCATCACTAATGACAACCCTTGGTACCCCAAACCTTGGAAAGATAATCTTTTTGAACATTTTCATAATGACTTTGGAGTCGTTAGTTGGTGATGCAATGACTTCTACCCACTTAGACACATAGTCAACAGCAACAAGTATGGAATTATTGCCTGAGGAAGAGGGAAAAGGGCCCATAAAATCAATACCCCATACATCAAATAATTCAACTTCCAAAATGGGGGTTTGGGGCATCTCATGTCTACGGGAAATATTTCCCATTCGTTGGCATGCATCACAAGACTTAACAAAGGTACTAGCATCATGAAATAAAGTAGGCCAGTAAAAACCAGACTGAAGTACCTTAGTAACTGTTTTGGAGGGCCCAACATGGCCTCCACATGGAAGGGAGTGGGAGTGCTTCAGAATGTCATGGACCTCCCATTCTGGGATACATCGCCTATAGATGGTGTGAGCACAAAGCTTGTAAAGTAGAGGGTCGTCCCAAAAGTACTTTTTGGCCTTATGGAGGAATTTCTTCCTCTGCTGGTAACTCAGCTCTGGGGGAGTCTGTCAACTCACACAGAAGTTGGCAAAGTCTGCATACCACGGGGTGACTGAAGTGACTGCCATGAGCTTATCATCAGGAAAGCAGTCATCAATGGGTAGACCCTCTTCCATATCCTCATACTGCAATCTGGACAAGTGATCAGCCACTACATTTTCTGCTCCCTTTTTATCTCTGATCTCTAAGTCGAATTCTTGGAGCATCAAAATCCACCGAATGAGTCTAGGCTTTGCCTCCTTTTTGGCAAGGAGGTACTTCAATGCAGCATGGTCGGTATAAACAATGACCTTAGACCCCAGCAAATATGTCCTGAACTTGTCCAGTGCATAAACCACAGCTAGAAGCTCTTTCTCAATGGTGGCATAGTTAACTTGAGCTTCATCTAGTGTCTTGCTAGCATGGAGGACATTATCCTTCTTCTGACTAAGCACATCTCCCACATCATAGTCGCTAGCATCACACATAATCTCGAATGGAAGGGTCCAATCTGGGGATCGAATGATAGGAGCAGTAATCAAAGCTTGCTTGATCCTGTTAAAAGACACAAGACACCCATCAGTAAACATGAACCGGGCATCCTTGAGGAGCAACTGAGTAAGTGGTTTAGCAATTTTAGAGAAATCTTTGATGATGCGGCGATAAAACCCCACATGACCAAGGATGCCTCGTACTCCTTTGACATTCACAGGAGGGGGTAATTGCTCAATCACTTGAGTTTTTTCTTTATCCACCTGGATGCCACGTCCAGAAATAATATGACCAAATACCACTCCTTTAGTAACCATGAAGTGGCACTTCTCCCAGTTCAGTACAAGATTGACATCTTCACATCTTTTCAAAACTTTAGCCAAATTTATCTAACATGCATCAAAATCAATTCCATACATGCTAAAGTCATCCATAAACATTTCCATAATGAACTCAATGAACTCAGAAAAGATGGCCATCATACAACGTTGGAAAGTGGCGGGGGCATTGCATAGTCCAAATGGCATCCTTCGATAGGCAAAGGTACCATAAGGGCATGTAAAGGTGGTCTTCTCCTGGTCGTCTGGATGGATAGGTATTTGGAAGAAACCTGAATAGCCATCTAGATAACAAAAATAAGAGTGACAAGCTAGCCTTTCCAATATTTGGTCAATGAAGGGGAGGGAAAAGTGATCTTTCTTGGTGGCAACATTTAATTTCCTATAGTCAATACACATACGCCAACCAATTACTACACTTGTAGCAATTAATTCATTTTTATCATTTTTGACCACAGTAGTACCTCCCTTTTTAGGAACCACTTAAACTGGACTCACCCACTTAGAGTCATCAATGGGGTAGATGATTCCAGCATCAAGCAATTTCATAACCTTTTTGTTGACCACTTCCTGCATATCGGGGTTCAAACGACATTGGCCTTGTATACTAGGACGATGATCATCCACTAGATAAATTTTATGCATGCAAAAGTCAGGGCTTATACCTTTCAAATCATCTATACTATATCCAATGGCTTGTTTATGTTTTCTCAAAACAGACAAAAGTTTAGACATTTGACCATCATTCAGTGAAGCACTAACAATCACATGATAATTTTCAGATTCATCCAGAAAAGCATATCTCAGAGAAGGGGGGAGGGGTTTCAGTTCAGGTTTCTTTACCTCTACCGGTTGAGTATCATATACTAACCGTTCCTTCTCGTGAGTGGTAGTACCATCAAGATCTTCGCATGTAAGAGCCGCTTCCTAGTCATCCACTTCAACACTCAAGGGACTACCATCACCTGTAGAAGATGCAAAACAAAGCAAAGCCTCCAAAGGATCCCGCAGAAGGGATTGAGGCATGTCATCATGAACCAGCACATCAATGACATCAATTCTAAAACAGGCTTCCTCTAGCATGGGACTTTTCAAAGCATTGGTCAAACTAAAAGTCACCTTATCATCTCCCACAGTCAAAGTTAATTTTCCATTTTTAACATCTATGACAGCTCCAGCAGTATGAAGGAATGGTCTCCCTTGAATAATTGGGATCTGATTATCCTCTTCCATGTCAAGCACAACGAAATCCACAGGAATAAAAATTTACCTACCCTCAAAGGGACGTCCTCTAAAATACCTAGGGGGTATTTAACAGAACGGTCGGCCATTTGAAGAGTAATATTGGTACATTTTAAATCTCCCATGTCAAGCTTTTTGCAAATAGTAAAGGGCATGACACTAACACTAGCACCTAAATCACATAAAGCTTTATCAATAAAAATGGGGCCAATGTTATAAGGGATAGAGAAACTCCCCCGGTCTTTCAATTTAGGTGGGGACTGATTTTGCAAAAGAGCACTACATTCTTCAGTGAAGACAACAGTTTCAACTTCATTAAAGGCTCTCTTCCTAGTTAGAATTTCCTTCAAAAATTTAGCATATGCAGGAACTTGAGTAATAAGTTCAGTAAAAGGGACAGTTACCTGAAGATTCTTCACTACCTCCAAAAACTTACCGAGCTGATGATCAACCTTATTCTTCAATAGGCGATTGGGGAACGGTAACTTGATCACAGGAGTGGTAGATGGAACTTTTTTAGCTACTGTCTGCTTCTCTGCATTGTTGGCCTCCTTAGGAGCTGTGGAATTTTCAGTGACAGCTTCATTCTTTTCTGGCTCAACCGGATCATCCTTAGGCTTCTATGGACCATCATACTGCATTCCACTCCTAAGAGTGATGGCATTGTCAGTATCTCTTGGTTACATTGGTTGTGAAGGTAATGACCCAGGTGGCCTACTAGCAGAAGAACTAGCCAACTGAGCTAGTTGAGGCTCCAACATCTTGTTATGTGTACCCAAATTTTCCAACTGAGCTTTTGTGTCTGCTTGAAAAGCATTAAAACTTTTCTGCATCTGAAACATCATGTTCTTCAACTCTGTCATGGCTGGGTCAGTAGTAGGAGCAGGTTGTTGTGGAGCTTGATTTCTCCTGGAAGCCATGAGGAGCTTGTTGTTGAGGTTGATATTGTTGAACCTGATTTTGAGGGACATATGGTTGTTGAGGTTAAGGGTTCAACACATTATTGCTCCTATATCATAAGTTTGGATGATTTCGCAACCCTGTGTTGTAAGTGTTAGAATATGGATTGAATCGGCCCCCCGGGTTGTGGATCGAAAAGCATTAGTCGCCTCACAGTTGCCCCCTACATTAGAAGATAGGAGCGGAGGGCATTCTTGAGAGTTGTGCCCAGGTATCCCACAAGCATCACAAATGAGAGCATTGTAATTAGAAGCACTAGCCATCGCGTTAACACTCATGTGGGAGGAGTCATTACCCAGCTTCAAAGAATCGATCTTCTGGGTTAGAGTAGCTAGTTGCCCGGACAGTAAAGAAATGGCCTCAACATCATGTTTACCTCCTTTTTCATAGAGGAACGAATAGTAGATGCTTGATTAGAAGCGAGTTTCTCCAGAAGTTCATACCCTTCATCAATGGCCTTATCCATGAAGAACCCACCGGAGGCACCATCAATTACCCGCCTTGTATCTGCATCAACTCTAGTGTAAAAATCTGACACAAATACCACTGTTCCAAACCATGATGAGGAAAAAGGCGCTGCAGATCCTTGAATCTCTCCCAAGCTTCATACAATGACTCTCCAGGATCTTGGGTGAAAGTTACTATGGCATGACGCATATCGACAGTCTTTTGGTAAGGGTACCACTTGATGAGGAAGATCTTTGATAGTTTTGCCCAGGTGGTGATGGTTGATCGCAGTTTATTGTACGAAAATTGAGCTTTGTCGCGCAGAGAGAAACCAAATAAGATGAGTTTAATCTCGTCAACAGTAACACCAGCTTGTTTCTGAGTAGCACAACATTGTAAAAACCGCTGC
The DNA here is from genome assembly GCA_947648045.1 of Beta corolliflora. Lineage (NCBI taxonomy): Eukaryota > Viridiplantae > Streptophyta > Magnoliopsida > Caryophyllales > Amaranthaceae > Beta > Beta corolliflora. The sequence continues at coordinate 119,523 of CANSZD010004103.1, forward strand.
AAGTGTTGATTTGGGTCTTCAGATGGTAACCCAGCAAACTGATTATTCTGAACCATATTCAGAACATGAGACTTGATTTCAAAATTCGTAGCAGCAATTGTAGGCATCCGGACCCCAGTGGGTACATTATCAGGAGATGGTTGTGCATAATCTCTGAAGGTTGGTTTAACTTCGTCACCCATTTTAAGAGTAATAGGTGAGACGAGGAATTCTTGTTGTGGTGAAGATGGTGGAGAAGGTGTCTTTTGGGAGGGTGTCCCTGTAGACAACTTTGCTTGCTTAGTTTTCTTTCTGAGTCTACGAGCGGTCTTTTCAATCTCCGGATCAAATGGAATGATATTTGGGGATTTCAATTTCCTGCTCATACACCAAAAACTCTAAAACACACGTGAGATGCTCCAAAGAACAGATGTTCTTCAGACTAGAGGTTAGTGTAATATTATAATTCAGACAAAATAAAAATAAACCGCCTCCCCGGCAACGGCGCCAAAATTTGACAGGCTAAAGTCGTATCACTTAATAAAAAAATAACCTAAGGTCCACTAACTAGTAGTCAGGGAAGTCAGGATCGAATCCACATGGAGAAAGTTATACTATTGTATCTGAATTCTAATATTATACTAACTAAATTAGATGAAAATGGTTGTGTTACTAAACTAAAACAAATAACAGAATTAAATACGAGGGAATGAGTCAATTAATAAAGAACTAGGATTATGGATCACTATGCATACAATTCGGGAAATCAGGGATGAATAACAACTACCTAATAAGTCAATTAATCTAGGGCACATGTAATTTCCCTCGAACATTACCTCCCTCAAAGATCACCAAGCCGCTCTCGCATGGTAAAGGATTAATCAGCCTAATGATTGAAAGACTATACAATATCTCTCCTCTCGAAGCAGATTCAGTATTGCGATAGTAGAAATAGAAATCAGGCCTAATTTATAAATCTAGCATGAACGATTCAATCACATGAAACAATTGAAATATGAAATAATTAGACTAATCTATCAATCCCTCATTGCATACATAGATCCCCACAATCCTAGAAATAAAACTACTCACTCATATTTATGAAAACAATAACACAATCTATATAAAAATTCATACTTTGAAGCATTGCAAATAACTAAGAGATGAATCTAATCAATAATAGAGAGAGCAATAAAGAAAATTACCGAATTGAAGAACTATATTAAACTTGCAAGTAATCCAAATGTTTGATCTTGAATCCAAAGCAAAAAGTAGTAAACTAGGGTTCTTAAGTAATTAAAATATGCTTAGAAAACTAAAGTCTGAAATTATAATGTAAAAACGTAGTTTTTCAACCCTAAAAGGATAAGTATTTATATGAAAATAAGAGTCAGTGCAACACGCGCTTAAAACTCCTTCAAAATCGACCCGCCCGACCGGGCGGTTGCCAGGTAGCCAAATCATTCGTCACGCCCGACCGGGCGTTCTTCAACTGCTTCTCTCCAAGTGGACTCGCCTCACCCGACCAACCCGGGTGGATGTCGTTCGGTCGGGCCCGCAAGGAAGTTCGCTTCCTTTCTTTTCAAGCTCAAAAATGTGGCCAAGTAAAGTCGCCCGACTGGTTGGGGCGGTTATCGCCCGATCGGGCGGTCTTCAGGTCTTTGACGCCCAAATTCCAATCTTCAAAGTGTCATAACTTTTGCGTTATTTGTCGGAATTAAGCAAGTGACCACTTGTTGGAAAGCTCTTGAATTGTAGAATCCAACTCAAGTAAAATGCTCGAGCTTTCAAAAGTGCATCATCTCTTGTAGTGGTATTAATGAGTAGGAAATGCATCAAACATGCTAATTCCTACAATAATCATCCTGAAACTACAAACACACTACAAGGAGCACATTAGTACTAAAAATGGCTCCGAAGAGCACAATTAAGACCAATAATCAATGAGGGATGGGGGTAAAAACTCTATACAAAATTGACATATCAAACTCCCCCAAGCTAGACTTTTGACTGTCCTTAAGCAAAACCTGTCTGAAAATCAAGAGCTCAAGGAAGTAATAGTCGTTTCACCCCAACATAAAAACGTTGCAAAAACATTTAGGTGACTATAGATCGAATCCAAGCACACTACAAATCACAATATGTAATGCTCAACAGATAAGCACCAATCAGGGATAAGAATCAAAAGAGGCCACTAGACATGCACTACAAATCAATGAGAAGGATCTTACAAGGGGACTCTCCACTAATTTGTAGAACACTCTCCAAGTAGTTAAAATGACTGCTTTTAACCAACCCCAAGTGCCCATCCCAACTCTCACACTCATGTGTTTGAAGGATGATTAACAACACTCAATTAGGTAACTATACATGCAAACAAATCATATGACTCATTGAAGGTTGTAATGGGGCTCATGGTAGTAGGTGTGGTAAATATTTGAGAATGTGGTGCTCAAGAAAGTGAAGTATTACTACAACTTTGATGAAACAATCCACACAATATATTAAATTTCAACACAACAAGAACCAATTTTCTATTCTTTCATCTCCTTTCTCCTTTCATATAATCCAAGCAAAGACTTCCAACTCGATGTTTTTCAATTTTCTGTTCTTTTTGTATTTTTCTTTGAAAGCCTTACTTGTCTCATTTTCAAAAGTTTTCTACTTTAGCTACTAGCTAATAAGGATAGAGGAGAATCAACAATTAAGACTCGAAAATAATAATGCGGAGTCCTTCTTTTTCCATGTACATAAATTTTCTTTGTTTTTTCAATTACACCAACAACCAATTTCATCCAACAAATGTCAACCAACATACATTTCCTAAATATTTCACAACCAAAGGTAAAGAGATGTATTTTTGGAAAATGTGGAGCTCATAGCGTGGTTATCAAAAGAAATAGGCTCAACTCAGAGTGGTTAACTAGGGGAAATAAATGCAGGAAAGGCTATTTGGTCTTATGGTACAATTTCCAAAGAGAGTCATAATCATTTTTATTTAGCCATCATATAGTCAATGCATCAATGGAGAGAAAACACAAGTTGTAGCATCCCTCAGAGAAGTGGGCATACACACATGAAAAGAAAAACTGGAATACATGCAATTTTAAGGCACAAAAGCTCACAGTTAAACCCAAACATGCTTGTAGGACATATAAAGTGCCACAATTATGATTCTTATCATAGATCAAAGTACCAAAATGTCATGCTTTGGTGATCAATCATTGTTTCATTCCCATCAACAATCCAAAGTCAAAACACAAATATGATGATATGGGGCACAGGGAAACAACTATTCAACTTGACTCTGATTTTCTAGTAAACTCGTATTTTTGTTCTTTTTTTTTTCTAGATAACTAAAAAGGGAAAGCTAACTAGCTATGCTGAAAAAAACTATGAAATCATTAAACAACCTAAAGAGTGAGAGAAAAATACCATATACACAAGAGACATCCTCCCCCAAGCTGAACTTGGCAATGTCCTCATTGCAACAAAGGGAAGGAATGGAACATGGACCTCAGTCGTCCAAAGTGTCATCATCACCATCATCACCCTCATCACCAGCATGAGTACCAGTACCGGCGCCACTCCCACCAGCACCACCATCATAGGTGGGGTGCCAAGTGTACTAACTAGGGTGTGGACCAGCCTGCGCTATCGTTCCGATCCTGCAATATTCATCATATATAGCAAACATAGCAAGATGCTGGTCAGTGTAGATAGTGTCCACACGGCGCTCGAGGCGCTCAATAGCCTGAGTGTTAGCAGCCATATTCAGTTCCATACGCTGCAGAACACTCATCATACCCTCAAAATCAGCAGTAGGGGGAGGGGGTGTGAAGAAGAGGAAGGGATGGAGGGAGCAAGCTCACGTCGACGGAAGGGATGAGGAGGCTCAGGTATTGGGGCCGTCTGAGGAGGGTTTGCCTCATCACCTATAGGGAGAAGGTAGGTGGGTGGTACAGCGTCATCAGAGTAGTAATCCCCTATAGGTAATTGGATCAAGTAAGGATTAGGGAGGAGTATAGATTTTCGATTAGCAATCAGCCACCTAAATTGCCGACCACTAGGAGTAAAGTATCGGGCCGAAAGAAAATGGTCAAGATCAAGGTAGGTGGCCCTCGGAACTACATTGTTCCGATTTTCAACATATCCGAAATGGCAGGCAATGTGGGTGACTAGCCCCCCAATAACTATAGGCACAGATGTCCTGACACTGCCATCCTCCTCCAAAGTGGGGTAAGTGGTTGAAATTTTGTATAGGTGGTGCATAAAGGCATTGGCAAGATCAAACTGCATTTTCATGGTAGCAAGCCATTGGTATGTCCCCAGAGTAGTGAGCTCCTCAGTCCGGGTTGTATTGGGTTCCCACCTCCCAAAAATAGTACCCCCAAAATTTTTTAGGAGGAATCGAATGCTCGGATTGTGAACAGACTTAATTTGCAGATGTTGGCAATTGGGGGGTCTAACTCCTGTCAATGCTTGCCAAAAGAGTCCCAACAGCGTTGTTTCGGGTTTCTTTCTATCCCCCTTAACAGTCATCCCAAACTGTTGGGCAAATTGCCTAAGATTCAGTTTACGGTCCGCATTGGCAATCCTAAAATACAAGACGTGATCATGCGATGAATGTTTACGGATTTTAAGGGAGCTTAAAAATTCAAGTGTGATATCGACATAGGTTCCATGATATAGTGTAAAAAAAACGCCCCAATACCAACCCCCGCAAACAAGGTCCAGGTGATTTCACTGATACCAAAAGCATGGAAGAGATCCCGACTAACAAATCGAGTAGGAGAAATCATGCGATGTTTCTGTTTTTGGAAACGTCCCCGTTGTTCTTCGTCTTTGAAGATGATGTGGAGGAATTTAGTGTCCGCCTCAATTGCAGGATTATCGTTCCTACGTGCACCCCGACGAGCCGCCATTGAAGAAGATGAGAAACCTTGAAGAAACAACAATGGGGGACAAAGTTAGAAACTTTACAAAAGTATGATTAAAAACTTCTTATATGGCACAATTAAGTGTAGGAACACTAATTATAAGGCAACACTAGCAAGAATCATCACAAAATTCAAACCTTTGCTCAATAAACCCAAGAAAGATGGAGAGAGAAAGTGAGAGATTGAGGGGAGGAAGAGTATAATTGAAGTGGGGAAAGTGAAAAGGATGAATGGGAGATGAAGAATTGTGAAGAAAATTAAGAGTTTGGGTTGGAAAGATGGAGTTTAGAGAAAAGATGGTGTTAGGGTTTGGGGTTTTGTTTTGAGGAGAGAGAAAGAGTGAGAGGAAGAAGATGAATGAGTTGTGAGAAAGGAAAAGAAATTTTGTGGGTTTAATGAGGAATCTCGTATCCGCTGCTCGCCGCCCGACTTGGCAGAATCCGCCCGACCCGCCCGGGCGGAACGTTTACCTTAGCATTTTTTGGGTTTTGCGTGTTTTGTCCAAAGAGGGGATACTTGCGGTCCCGGCCAGGCGAGATACGCCCGACCCACTCGGGCGGTGCCCAGTGAACTGATTCTTCGAGTTTGCGCCTCTTTTCTTTTTCTTTTTTTTTTCAGTGTACCCCTTTACGAATTGTCACCCTTGACATACATGCCTGCACTATAAAGTTCCAACATAAGAAAATTTTTCTCTCACTACTCTAATAAAACAAAAACTAAAAGAAAAATAGGAAGAGAAAAGAAACTTAAAAATCGGGTTGCCTCCCGAATAGTGCTGGTTTATAAAGGTCCCGCACGATCGTTTACCTCCCTCATTCGTCAAGTGGTGATGGTGCTTGGAGGTAGAGTTCCTCAACTAGACCCACAGTAGCACATGTGTGATAGAACTTCAAACGTTGCCCATTAACCTTGAACTTTTTACCTGTTGCATTCATCACCTCAATAGAACCAAACTTGTTAACATTAGTGACAGAAAATGGACGAGACCACCTAGACTTCAACTTACCAGGGAAAAGTTTTAGTCTAGAGTTGTACAATAAAACCTTATCACCAATAGAGAACTCTCTACTCAAAATTTTCTTATAATGCCATCTCTTAGTGCGCTCTTTGTAGAGACGCGAACTATCATAAGCATTCAACCAGAGTTCATCAAGCTCATTAATCTGCAATAGGAGTATTTCTCTTGCTAACTTAGCATCAAGGTTTAGCTCCTTAATAGCCCAAAGAGCCTTATACTCTAGCTTAACAGGTAAGTGGCATGCTTTCCCAGAGACTAACCTGTAAGGGGTGGTGCCAATAGGGGTTTTAAAAGCAGTTCTGTAAGCCCACAAGGTGTCATCTAATTTGTCACTTCAGTCCTTCTAAGATTTGGCTGCCACCTTCTCTAAGATAGTCTTTATCTCACGATTAGACACTTCTACCTGCCCACTTGTCTGAGGGTGATATGCTACGCCAGTCCCATGGTAGACACCATATTGCTTAAGTAGGGCCTCAAAAGTTCTTTTGTGAAAATGAGATCCACCATCACTAATGACAACCCTTGGTACCCCAAACCTTGGAAAGATAATCTTTTTGAACATTTTCATAACGACTTTGGAGTTGTTAGTTGGTGATGCAATGGCTTCTACCCACTTAGACACATAGTCAACAGCAACAAGTATGAAATTATTGCCTGAGGAAGAGGGAAGAGGGCCCATAAAATTAATACCCCATACATCAAATAATTCAACTTCCAAAATGGGGGTTTGGTGCATCTCATGTCTACGGGAAATATTTCCCGTTCGTTGGCATGCATCACAAGACTTAACAAAGGTACTAGCATCATGAAATAAAGTAGGCCAGTAAAAACCAAACTGAAGTACCTTAGCAACTGTTTTGGAGGGCCCAACATGGCCTCCACATGGAAGGGAGTGGGAGTGCTTCAAAATGTCATGCACGTCCCATTCTGGGATACATCGCCTATAGATGGTGTCAGCACAAAGCTTGTAAAGTAGAAGGTCGTCCCAAAAGTACTTTTTGGCCTCATGGAGGAATTTCTTCCTCTACTGGTAACTCAGCTTTGGGGAGTCTGTCCACTCACACAGAAGTTGGCGAAGTCTGCATACCACGGGGTGACTGAAGTGACTGCCAGGAGCTCATCATCAGGAAAAGAGTCATCAATGGGTAGACCCTATTCCATATCCTCATACTGCAATCTGGACAAGTCATCAGCCACTACATTTTCTCCTTCCTTTTTATCTCTGATCTCTAAGTCGAATTCTTAGAGCAGCAAAATCCACCTAATGAGTCTAGGCTTTGCCTCCTTTTTGGCTAGGAGGTACTTCAATGCAGCATGGTCGGTATAAAAATGACCTTAGACCCCAGCAAATATGTCCTGAACTTGTCCAGTGCATAAACCACAGCTAGAAGCTCATTCTCAGTGGTGGCATAGTTAACTTGAGCTTCATCTAGTGTCTTGCTAGCATAGTATATCACATGGAGGACGTTGTCCTCTCTGACCAAGCACATATCCCACAGCATAGTCGCTAGCTTCACACATAATCTCGAATGGAAGGGTCCAATCTGGAGATCGAATGATAGGAGCAGTAATCAAAGCTTGCTTGATCCAATTAAAAGACACAAGACATTCATCAGTAAACATGAACGGGGCATCCTTGAGGAGCAACTGAGTAAGTGGTTTAGCAATTTTAGAGAAATCCTTGATGAAGCGGCGATAAAACCCCGCATGACCAAGGAAGCCTCGCACTTGAATGTTTGCTCAATCACTTGAATTTTTACTTTATCCACCTAGATGCCACGTTCAGAAATAATATGACCAAGTACCACTCCTTTAGTAACCATGAAGTGGCACTTCTCCCAGTTCAGTACAAGATTGACATCTTCACATCTTTTCAAAACTTTAGCCAAATTTATCAAACATGCATCAAATTCAATTCCATACACGCTAAAGTCATCCATAAACACTTCCATAATGGACTCAATGAACTCAGAAAAGATGGCAATCATACAACGTTGGAAAGTGGCGGGGGCATTGCATAGTCCAAATGGCATCCTTCGATAGGCAAAGGTACCATAAGGGCATGTAAAGGTGGTCTTCTCCTGGTCGTCTGGATGGATAGGTATTTGGAAGAAACTTGAATAGCCATCTAGATAACAAAAATAAGAGTGACAAGCTAGCCTTTCCAACATTTGGCCAATGAAGGGGAGGGGAAAGTGATCTTTCTTGGTGGCAACATTTAATTTCCTATAGTCAATACACATTTAATTTCCATTCTTAACATCTATGACAGCTCCAGCAGTATGAAGGAATGGTCTCACTAGTAGAATAATTGTTTATTGTTGCGGTGATATTGCTGCGGTTTTACCCATACGCAGCAATATATCACGTAAAAAAAAAGAAAAATATAAAATACCCATATTGTTGCGGTTTCCGCCGAAAACCGCAGCAATATGGTTTTAGAGAAATTTTTTTGAATTTTTTTTATCATTTGACCAAACATATTGCTGCGGTTTCTGTCAAAAACCGCAGCAATATATTAAAATAATATAAAAAAACATTTTTTGGACCTATTGCTGCGGTTCCTACAAAAAACCGCAGCAATAAGCTTTTAAATTAATATAAAAGAAGTTTATTTAGGGTTTCAGCCTCATTTCACCCATTTCCCTCTCATCACTTCAGCCTCTCCCTCTCCCTCTCATTTCTTTCACGCCTCTCCCTCTCCCTCACTCACCATTCTCCATCTCCAGTACTTCCCCGGCGCGAAAAGCGCAACCTCTCTTCGCTCTCACTCTTCTTCTTCGGCGCGAGGTTACCATCAGTTCAGTCCTTCACTCTTCTGCTCTCTCTCTCCTTCGCGCGAGGTTTTCCGGTGAGTTCATGTCTTTTTTTTCCGGTGGAAATTGGGGTTAGTCTTATGGTAGTAATAATATGTGTCATGATGGAATTGTCAATGGATTTATTAGTTCGAAGTTCTCAAATACCCTTGTTATGGTAATTTTGATTGTAGTTCTGACCTTAATTGAAATATCAAAAAGCTTTTGAGTATGAAATGAAGAATATGTGACCAGAAATGTGAATTATTTGTATAGTTTGTTTGGGTTGTAGGCTTGGTAGGTAAAGGGATCTCTACGAATCTTTGAGAGCAGAAGGAATTATGTTATATTGTAGGATTAGTTCATATAAGAGGTAAGTTTAATTATATATCATGTTTGTTTCTTAGGATTGCTGTGTTTTTGTTGATATGAGCACTTAGCTCGATTTTCCTTCTTGTCTTCACTGTAGTTTTGCTCATTTATCTTTGTGATATGCATTTTTTCATTTTTGTTTTCGAATTTTCTCAATTTTGGTTGGATTTTCAGATCTGGACGATTTTCAACGACGATTGGTTGCCGGCGAGTTTCAACTACGATTGGTTGCCGGCGACAACGACGGTTTTGGACGACGTTTGGTTGCCGGATTATGGACGACGATTTTCAGATCTTTTGTTTTCTTTATTTTTTGTTTTTTCACTTAAATTTTAGGAAAAATTGACAAGAACGGTCCCAACTTTGGCCGGTCCGCCATAAAAGGTCCCAACTATGGACTATTCCATAGCTGGCCCAACTATTGCATGTATTTGACATACGTGGTCCTTCCAGGTTACTCACCGGTAGAAACCGGTAGAACCATCACGTGATTCTTATTATTGCAGTATTGCTGCACGTGTTTTGTTAATAAAACAACCCTATTCCCCTGTTCTTCCATTTTCCTTTTCTCCTTCTTTCAATTTCCTCTTCTGAAATCTCCAATTTCTTCTCCAATTTCCTCTCTAATTTATTTAAGATCTTAATACCTACAATCAATTAAAACCCTAACAATCACTACAAATAAAATTGTATCTAAAAATGTCCAAAATTGAACATCACAATTCACACCAATGAAAATCAAAATCAAACCAAAATTGAATCTGCAATGAAAACTAGAGAGAAGGAACAAGGAGAGAGAAAAACGCAAACGAGAAGGAAGGGAGGTGAGAGAATTAGGAGGAAGAAGGTCTCGTCTTCATGTTTGGGTCATTCACTATCCATCTCTGATTTTCCTGAAGCTGGAGGGTTACTTTTTCTTACTTCTCACCTTTTCTTTTCCCACATTTTTTTTAGAAGTGGGTGTTTGATTTTTCATTGTGTTAAATCTCATCATTATCTCTCCTCTACCCAGGTTTGCGTTTTTGCTTCTTTAATCATTACATTCTTAATTATGGGTATACATAAAAGTTTGAATTTGAGATGGAATTTGTGAAAATAGAGTTGATAATTTGTGTTAGTATGTCTTAAATTGCAGTTATAATGTAAGAGTTGGGTGGAAATAACCCCTTTGTGATTGGGGGAAGCTGTGTTGTTATAAGCTTCGTAAGTGATAGTATACGTAGGAGTTGAATTAAATGTAGAAGTTGAAAAGATTGGGGATTATGGGATTTGTGATTGTTCTACTTTTAATTGATGTTTATAGTGATAAATTTGTTGAACGGCCGACACTGGTCGTAGGTTGAACTTTCTAACTCAAAATTGCACCATTAAAACATCGTTCCGGGCATTACGATAATGGCTTGACTATTGCACAGAAATGGCTTAAGGTTTGAAGAATAGGGGAGGGAGAGGGGGGTGACAGGGGAGGAAGAAGGGAGGTGATAGAATTAGGAGGAAGAAGAGGCAAAAAGGGGCAAAAATAATCTTTTAAGAAAATTTAACAGGTAAAATCGGTTGCTGGTGAACAAGGACCACGTGTGTCCAACACATGCAATAGTTGGGCTTGTTATGGAATAGTCCATAGTTGGGACCTTTTATGGCAGACTGGTCATAGTTGGGACCGCTCTTATCAATTTTTCCTAAATTTTATAGTTAAATTTTATAGATGTTGATATTTTCGTTTGTTCAGTGTAGTGTAATTCTTGTTTCTTGTAATTCTTCTATATCTTAGATTTTTTTTCTTCATTAGTTTCATTTTTGTTTTTTTGTTCAGTTTTCTTATTGTTGTTTTTTACTTTGTTCAGTTTTCTTATTGTTATTTTTTTCTTTGTTAGATTCATTTCATTTTATGGTGGAAGTTTATGATTTTTTGCTATTTTTCTGAATTTTTTTTATCTTTCGAATTTAAAGGCAAAATGCAAAAAAAAATTCTTACACCTGTACTTATTGCTGCGGTTTTTCCAAGAAACCGCAGCAATATGCCAATTTTTTTATTATTAAATTCAGCATATTGCTGCGGTTTTCCCTAGAAACCGCAGCAATATACTTTTTGAATCTGATATAAAATATATATATTGTTGCGGTTTCACCCAGAAACCACAGCAATATGTTCAAATATTGCTGCGGTTTAAAACCGCAGCAATATATTTATTACCTATTGCTGCCCTCTTTATTGTTGCGCGGCCAAAACCGCCGCAATAGGCTACTTAATGACCGCAGCAATAAGCATTTATTCTACTAGTGTCTCCCTTGAATAATTGGGATATGATTATCCTCTTCCATGTCAAGCACAACGAAATCCACAGGAATAAAAATTTACCTACCCTCACAGGGACGTCCAATAAGATACCTAGGGGGTATTTAGCAGAACGTTCACCCATTTGAAGAGTAATATTGGTACATTTTAAATCTCCCATGTCAAGCTTTTTGCAAACAGTAAGGGGCGTGACACTAACACTAGCACCTAAATCACATAAAGCTTTATCAATAAAAATGGTGCCAATGTTACAAGGGATAGAGAAACTCCCCGGGTCTTTCAATTTAGGTGGGGACTGATTTTGCAAAAGAGCACTACATTCTTCAGTGAAGGCAACAGTTTTAACTTCATTAAAGGCTCTCTTCCTAGTCAGAATTTCCTTCAAAAATTTAGCATATGCAGGAACTTGAGTAATAAGTTCAGTAAAAGGGATAGTTACCTGAAGATTCTTCACTACCTCCAAAAACTTACCGAGCTGGTGATCAACCTTATTCTTCAATAGGCGATTGGGGAACGATAACTTGATCACAGGAGTGGTAGATGGAACTTTTTCAGCTACTGTCTGCTTCTCTGCATTGATGGCCTCCTTAGGAGCTGTGGAATTTTCAGTGACAGCTTCATTCTTTTCAGGCTCAACCGGATCATCCTTAGGCATCTCAGGACTATCATACTGCATTCCACTCCTAAGAGTGATGGCATTGGCAGTATCTCATGGTTGCATTGGTTGTGAAGGTAATGACCCAGGTGGCCTACTAGCAGATGAACTAGCCAACTAAGCTACTTGAGTCTCCAACATTTTGTTATGTGTACCTAAATTTTCCAACTGAGCTTTTGTGTCTGCTTGAAAAGCATTAAAACCTTTCTGCATCTGAAACATCATGTTCTTCAACTCTGTCATGGCTGGGTCAGTAGTAGAAGCAGGTTGTTGTGGAGCTTGATTTCTCTGGAAGCCAGGAGGAGCTTGTTGTTGAGGTTGATATTGTTGAACCTGATTTTGAGGGACATATGGTTGTTGAGGTTGAGGGTTCAACATATTATTGCTCTTATATGATAGGTTTGGATGATTTCGCAACCCTGGGTTGTAAGTGTTAGAATATGGATTGAACTGGCCCCTGGGTTGTGACTGAAAAGCATTAACTGCCTCACAGTTGCCCCCTACATTAGAAGATAGGAGCGCAGGGCACTCTTGAGAGTTGTGCCCAGGTATCCCACAAGCATCACAAATGAGAGCAATGTAATTAGAAGCACTAGCCATCGCGTTAACACTCATGTGGGAGGAGTCATTACCTAGCTTCAAAGAATCAATCTTCTGGGTTAGAGCAGCTAGTTGCCCGGACAGTAAAGAAATGGCCTCAACATCATGTTTACCTCCTTTTTTTCATAGAGGAACGAATAATAGATGCTTTATTAGAAGCGAGTTTCTCTAGAACTTCATACCCTTCATCAATGGCCTTATCCATGAAGAACCACTAGTAGAAAAATGCAAATTTGCGTCATTCTATGTGCGTCGCACGCTAGAAGCACTGACGCAAATAACCTATTTTCGTCGCACATTAGAGAACGTGCGACGCACAAAATGATAGCAGATGGGTGGTAGGGTCATTTGCGTCGAACGGGGTTGAGAACGCGACGCAGATGATGAACATGATTTGCGTCGAACACAGCTATAGTGCGACGCACATGGCTGGATCCCATGATTTGTGTCGTATTTTTAAGCCCGTCTGACGCAAATGGGTTTCTTATTATCGTGCGTGAAATTCCAAATAGGTTTCTTCCCTTTTTTATTTTGGATTTTGGTGAACAATCTGCGTCGGACCTTGTAGGCCCATCCGACGCAAATGGGCTTCTTCCCCCCTTTTTTTATTTTGGACTCTCTCAAACCTAAACTTACAGCCGTTACACCCCACCCCCCTCTCTCTCCTAAACCTCTCTCCATCCCCTTCTTCTCCTTTCTCCATTCGGTCCACAATTCCTACTCCACAATTCCGCATAGTTCTAATTTGATAAAAACCCTAGAAAAGCGGAAAAGTTCGAATGTAAAGAATTCGAAGAGAAATTAACGGTATACTTAAACGCCAAATCGGCAATGCACGCAACAATTGGCTCCGAAACTTGCATTCCGTTCTTCTTTCTGCTTAAATTCATCAAACAAAAAATCGTAAGAATCGAGCAATTGAGAGGAGAGAGAGAGAGAGAGAGATGAGGACCTTCAGATTCGGCAATGGAGATAGCGGAAAGACGAAAACGGTCCCTCAAAAGTTGAGTCTCTTAATCATCTTCTTCTTCTTCTCTCTCCATTTCCCATAATCGCATCTCATTTTCGCATAATCGCATCTCATCAAGCAGCGAGCGAGTCAATTCGACAGAGAGTTGCAGCAAAAAAGAGATGAAAATGGAGAAGATAAAATGGCGAGGAGAGAGAATTTGAAGTTTTAATGGCGGAAAAGAGAGAGATTTGATCTCGTATTTTTGTTGTTTTTTCTCTCTCTCTCTTAATTTAGGTCTCTCTCAGTTATCCATGGTAGCAAAATTTGGTTACTTTTTTTTTCTCTCTCTACTTGTGTGTGTAAGAGTGTCTGCTTTGTTACGAAGGGGTTATTAACCGGAGCAGCAAGTTTCCAGTGAGACACGAGTGCAACCAAATTGAGGATGTCGCCGGCGAGTGCAACTGGTTGAAGCAGCGAAAGGATTGAAGCGTAAGATGTGAAAATTCCGTATGAAAATTCTGTATTTTTTTCTGTTTTATTTTCTGTAATTTCTCTGTTTATTTTTTGTAATTTTCTTTGTTTAATTTTCTGTAGTTTGTATTTTTTTGTAATTAGTGTTGTAAAAACACCACTTCCTATTTTTTTTGTAATTAGTGGTTTGGATCTATTATCAATATAAAGTTGTTTAATTTCCATAGTTTTGTAATACCATTTTGACTTCATCAGCACAAAATGGAAGTTGTTTATGTTGCCTCTGATTTCTGAATTTCTAGCTTATTTTGTTAGGCTATTAGCAGTATTAGGTGGTTGGTAAATCTTCGAAGGATGAAGATGAATAATGTACTATTGGAGTCATTTGCGTCGCACTCTGAGCTATGTGCGACGCAGATGACAACTCATCTGCGTCGCACATAGCTCAGAGTGCGACGCAAATGACAACGCATATACTGTTGTATGGTATCATATGCGTCGGACGTTGGGTAGGGTCCGACGCAAATAGTCAATGAACTGCGTCGTCTCTTATCCGACGCAGATCCTGTATCCTTCATCTGCGACGAGACCTGTGCCATCGGACCAATGTCCGACGCAAATGGGGGTCCCAGGTCCGACGTAAATTGACAATTCTGTACTAGTGAACCCACCGGAGGCTCCATCAATTACATGCCTTATATCTGCATCAACTCTAGTGTAGAAAATCTGACACAAATACCACTTGTCCAAACCATGATGAGGACAAAGGCGCTGCAGATCCTTGAATCTCTCCCAAGCTTCAAACAATGACTCTCCAGGATCTTGAGTGAAAGTTAATATGGCATGACGCATATCGGCAGTCTTTTGGTAAGGGTATCACTTGATGAGGAAGATCTTTGATAGTTCTGCCCAGGTGGTGATGGTGGAAGGCAGCTTATTATACCAAAATAGAGTTTTGTCGCGCAGAGACAAACCAAATAAGATGAGTTTAATCTCGTCAACAGTAACACCAGCATGTTTCGAGTAGCACTAACATTGTAAAAACCGGCTGCAGTCTCGATTTGGGTCTTCGGATGGTAACCGCAACAAGCGATTATTCGAACCATATTCAGAACATGAGACTTGATTTCAAAATTCATAGCAGCAATGGTAGGCATCCGGACCCCAGTGGGTACATTATCAGGAGATGGTTGTGCATAATTTCTGAAGGTTGGTTTAACTTCGTCACCCATTTTAAGAGTAATAGGTGAGACGGGGAATTCTTGTTGTGGTGAAGATGGTGGAGAAGGTGTCTTTTAGGAGGGTGTCCCTGTAGACAACTTTGCTTGCTTAGTTTTCTTTCTGAGTCTACGAGCGGTCTTTTCAATCTTCGGATCAAATGGAATGAGCACTAGTGGAAAAAACTGCTTTTGCTACTTATCAAATGCTTTGGTTGACTAATCAACCCGAGCATTTGTGATAATTTTAGTAAAAAAATTCACAAATGCTCGTGTTAATTAGTCAACCGGAGCATTTGATGTCAAATGCTCCGGTTGGCTAATCAACACGAGCATTTGTGACTAAATGCTCCAGTTAATCAACGGAGCACAATTGGATTGTTAAGACTTAAGCGCAAGTTTTTTTCTTTGGTGAAATTCCCCCTGATAATTTAATCAAATATTCGACCCTATAGTTCAGTCCCCTCTCTTATGTCCTCCCACGAAACCAAAGCATTCACCACCAAAGAGAGAGAAAGCACTTACCAATCGAGGAAGACGAACAGAGATTCCTCCGCCGGTTACCGCGCCGCCGTCTACTACCAAGGGTATCTCGCCCTTTTCATTTTTTCTTATTTGTCGACTTTTAGGTTTTTTTTTGTTTCGCTTTTGCTTATTCTTCTGGATTTGGAAGTTTTTGGATCGAAATCATGAATTGAAGGTATATTAGGTTAATTTGTTGGGATTTTGTGAAATGATTTGAACTCTTTCTCTGTACTCCTTCATCTTCGTGTTCTTTACTCTTATTATTCAACATCGGCATAATCCGCCTCAATTATTTTCTCTTTCTTAGGGTTTTCAATTGATGTTTTTATTTGCATTTTTCGGGATTGTTTGGTTCATTAATGGTTTCCCCTTTCTTATGAGTTTCTTCTATCTAATTTCTTTCCGTTTCGTTTTTGATTTTGTATGTTGATCCGAATTTTCTTTAATTTTTTTTGGATTTCATGTTAGTCTACGGTTTTGTTGTGGTTTAGATCTCGAGTTTTGTGATTTTTGTATGTTGATCTATGCCTTTTTCTCAATATGAAGTGTTGTAGGAGCATTAAGTGATGTTTTTAACAGTGTCACACCCAGAAACTAGTCAAAATTGAGTCATGCGTATATTTTGTCCTTGATTTGGGTTTACTTTCGACTTCAATGGAGCTTTGTGAAAAAGCTCGGTCACATAAGCATTGGAGTCAGTTGCATTTGTGCTGGAACAATTGCAGTAGAGCGTAAGTCTTATTTTCGAAATTAATTTATTGAAATATACTCAAAATTAATCAAGTTATCATTTTGTGCCTAAGATCATTGTCAAAGTGACTAACACTTGTTTGTTTATTAGTGTTTAGACGTTGCTGAAATAAATGTACGACTTCTTTGTTGATTTTCCATCTTTGTTTAATCTGTGTGGATTTCTGGGTTATGTAGCTAGTTCATTGAAGTTTTTCTAGCTATTGGATCAACGATTCTAATTAATGTTCCTCAAACATTTACCATTCATCTGAATAGCTATTGCTCAATACCACCTTAGGTTGTCTCTTTTTTGTGAAGTACTTCATTGTTACTTTTGGATGCCATATGTTAGCATAATAAAGTACTTAATTGTTGTCTATCATTTATGATCATTCAACGATAGGGTCGCCAATCTGCAATAGCTTTAGTGTGTCAGAGTAACTATATAATAGAAATATGGGTCTTTTGCCTTTTATGTTGTTTTGAATGACATGAAAGTATCAACATATTCTCATCTTCTCAAAACCCTCATTTTTTTTATCTATGTATATGTAGTCTAAGCTTTTGATCAAGCTATTTAAGTAGTTATCTGTCTAACTTATTTTCTACATGGGTCGGAGTTGACCACTTTGTTTTGGTTGGGGTACAATCGGTAGATTTATCATTACGGCACACTAATGTTCATTCATTCTAGGTGGTTGGTTTCAGCTTAAGGGATTCTTTTGCCAAGTGATTTAGAGTGAAAAAAATTCTATGAATTTTTGACTGATTTTCGCGTTGCCAATATGTGAAAAGCCATTTTACACGAATACACAATGCATTTTATAGAATCATACTATGATATACATCATAGATTGTCATAATAGTATATTATGTTATCTGCACATTTGTATTGAAGTCATTATATGTATTTAAACCATAAAAATTTACCCTTCAAGCTCATATTGCAGTCACTACAAATGTTTAGAACCATTCGTTTCTTCACAAATTGAGGCACGAGATACTCGCTCAAATCTAATTAACAGAGTATATATAGTACGTATATTTTGATGCAGGGATGTAATTCATCTGATCTGCAGGCATCTGGAGCTTTTTCATATATGTCAAGCAAATATTACAAAGAACTTGGCGTCACTTTCTTTTGATCAACGTGACACGGAGCTGAAACTAGCCCTGCCTACTGAAAACAAATTACATCCACTTCTATTCTCTACATAGTAGGAACATAAGGTACTTATCGAAGTATCCAGACCAACCGAGATGTGGCTATCTCCGAATATAGGAAAGCTGTCATAGTTCTTGCTCTCCTCTCGGCGTATCTAAATAATGGACTATCTAATAATGGACCAACTCCTTCGGAGTTCGAATTCGTTCGCGCGAGTCTGCTTAGGACTCGAATCGGTTTGCCGCACTCCTTCGAGGTTGGAATTCGTTGTGTCTTCAATTTTCCTAACTCCTTCGGGTTCTATTTTATCATAATTTCTAGGGTTTTACGAATTACTCTAAATAATTCTAGGGTTTAATTTAATTAATTTCCTCAATCATTTCTCAAATTCAAAGTTAGTAGGATGCTTTTAGTATGACATACATCAAATTAGAAACTTGGTAGTAGTTTTGTGTGAACTATGACTAGTTTTGGTGATTTTTGCAATTAAATATGGGAGAATGACTAGATGCTCTTTCTTTTACGGGCACATCCGACGGCTCTTATAGTGTACATTGATGATAAGTAACTCGTGTGCATCCGTGAACCATTTTGGATTAGATTTAGTTAATACTTAATATATCTTCCTACTTACTTATATATTAGGTTGCCTCTGTCCCTTCACTAGTGGAAAAGTGGCTTATATATCTTTAGGCTTCTTGTGCTTTGGATGAAGATGATGTAAAAGTGGTCAAGCCAAGGACGGCTTTGCCACTCGCCTGTTCGAAAATTTTGCCTCCGTTGTTAGGAATCTAGTTGATGAACCAATTTTTCATTTTTAATGCCATTCATATTCTTATTTGGCATTCCCATATTGTTCCTAATTTAGTTTGTATCTAATGCGCTTCCTTTTGGTGTGTTTTTTTCTTTCACTTGGTTAAGACATTGTTTCTTTTTTCATTTATTCATTGGATCTTACACTTTTGATGCGGGGCCAAATGTTGTCCTAATTGCACGTGACGAAGGATGCTTCTCTTCTTTTTGCAACGTATGCTTGTTCATTTTCCCCCGGTGCTAAACCCGATCTTAACGGTATATACCGATTGTATTTTTGTATGTTTTATGGTGGCCTTAATTTTGTGGACATATATTTTGTAGATTATGAACTTCAAATTTGCTATGTAGTTACGTTATTGGTGATAAATCTATTCTTCAAGATGCTGGGATTAAGAATATGAAAGATGTGGAATCCCTGTCATATCTTCCATAACTTAAGGATGCCAACTCCATCCAGAAGCATCCCGGGGATGCTAGTTATTTTTATCTCGTACAAGACCGGGAAAGGCCCTACTGTGCTTTCTGACGAAATGATATTGTACATTCTACAAGTCTTAAAGGGATTGGGTTAATTGCCTCTGCTAGTATACTTTTCATGAATTGATACTCATATTAATTGTATCATACATGTCTTTATTGTATCATAAACAAAAATTTTAATGATAATTGTGACTTTAATTTTTTTTGAAAGGAATTGTGACTTTGTAACTGTTTTCCAACTATCTTAGGCCAGATGGGGATGATCAGACTGATTCACTGCAATATAGAGGTTTGAACTACCATGCATGCAATCTAGACCACTTAAATATTTGTCCTTGCCTTTACTTGTTCAATTTCTGTTTATTTGGGTGAAAATTGGGTGTGAGTTTTGACTGTTTAGTTGTAAATTGGACTAAAGGTCACTTCTTAAAACATCCAATTGCTCTTATTTTTAATCTTACATTTGATTTCTTGAGGACCAGTAATTGCTTGTTCGGCCCATGTTTCTACTTAGTTTTTCTTCTTATGGGCGAATTGGTCTTGTTAGTATATTGGAATTGTAAATGCCATGTTTTAGTGCTGTTTGTAGCTGATTAGGTTGATTGCTTATTTATATTTCTAAGTCCTGGAGTTATCAGTGCTATGATTAATATATAATGGCAGTTTTAGCTTCAATGGCATGTTTACGGTACCTAAAGTTGTCAAATCTAGTGATTTTCAGTGGGAGGACATTTATAATTGGTATCCTCTTTCCCGTTAATTATTAATTCGATTATATGAGCAAGTATATGATATAATTTATGCAAGACTGATTCTCTTTGATTAATTTGTTAGTTCCGTTGCATTTTCTTATATTTTAGCCAAATTATTAATTTACTTGTTATTTTTAGATGGTGTTTTGAAGTTGACTTATCTGGTGTGTTAAGATGGTGTTTAGAAGATTTTGCTCCTAAGATCATTTCCTTTATTTGTGTATATGTAGTTAAGGAACAAATAATTATAGTGGTATTACATACTTCATGTACTTTGATTCTATTTAATCATGGGTAATAATTTTTTTATTTATTTAATTTGTAGTGTACGGAATATATAATACTTAATTTAGTTTTTTTGGCTGCTGCTAGCTGGTTGTGTATGCTAGCTGGCAGTGTAAAGTGTAATGTGGCGCTGCTATGGTGCTACCTAGCTTGGTTGTGTGATCTTTGGGCTACTCGCTTGTTGTATGCTTCTTGTTGCTTGTTGTTCTACAAAGAACATCGCCCATTTTTTTTGAATTAAAAATACAACAAATGCTCCGGTTGTAAGGAAAAAACCGGAGCACTTGTAACCAAATGCTCCGGTTTTTTCCTACCAACCGGAGCATTTGACCCAATTTGAGCATATAAAATTCATCAAATGCTCCGGTTTTTAACACAACCGGAGCATTTGACAGACCAAATGCTCCGATTTTCAACCGGAGCATTTGAGAAATGTTCAAATGCTCGTATGACGTCAGCTACGGGTCAAATACGGAGCATTTGTATGGGTTTTAACCGGAGCAATTGATGTTTTTTCTACTAGTGGAGATTTGGGGATTTCAATTTCCTGCTCATACATCAAAAACACTAAAACAAACATGAGATGCTCCAAAGAACATGTGTTCTTCAGAGTAGAGGTTAGTGTAATATTATAATTCAGACCAAATAAAGATAAATCGTCTCCCCGGCAACGGCGCCAAAATTTGACAAGCTAAAGTCGTATCACCTAATCAAAAATAACCTAAGGTCTACTAACTAGTAGTCAGGGATGTCAAGATCGAATCCACAGAGAGAAAGTTATACTATTGTATCTGAATTCTAATATTATACTAAGTAAATCAGATGAAAATGGTTGTGTTACTAAACTAAAACAAATATTAGAATTAAATACGAGGGAATGAATCAATTAATAAAGAACTAGGATTATGGATCACTATGCATACAATTCGGGAAATCAGGGTCGAATAACAACTACCTAATTAGTCAATTAATCTAGGGCACATGTAATTTCTCTCGAACATTACCTCCCTCAAAGATCACCTAGCCGCTCTCGCATGGTCAACGATCAGTCTGCCTAATGATTGAAAGCATATACGGTATCTCTCCTCTCGAAGCAGATTCAATATTGCGATAGTAGAAATACAAATCAAGCCTAATTTATAAATCTAGCATGAACGATTCAATCACAGGAAACAATTGAAATGTGAAATAATTAGACTAATCAATGAATCCCTCATTGCATACATAGATCCCCACAATCCTAGAAATAAAACTACTCACTTATATTTATGAAAACAATAACACAATCTATATAAAAATCCATACTAAGAGATGAATCTAATCAATAATAGAGAGAGCAATAAAGAAAATTACGAAATTGAAGAACTATATTAAACTTGCAAGTGATCCAAATGTTTGATCTTGAATCCAAAGCGAAAAGTAGTAAACTAGGGTTCTTAAGTAATTAAAATATGCTTAGAAAACTAAAGTCTGAAATTATAATGTAAAAACGTGGTTTTTCAACCCTAAAAGGATAAGTATTTATATGAAAATAAAAGTCAGCGCAACACGCGCTTAAAACTCCTTAAAAATCGACCCGCCCAACCAACCCGGGCGGAATCCGCCCGACCGAGCGGTTGCCAGGTAGCCAAATCATTCGTCACGCCCGACCGGGAGTTCTTCAACTGCTTCTCTCCAAGTGGACTCGCCTCGCCCGACCAACCCTGGCGGATGTCGCCCGGTCGGGCCCGCAAGGAAGTTCACTTCCTTTCTTTTCAAGCTCAAAAATGTGGCCAAGTAAAGTCGCCCGACCTTCTGGGGCGGATATCGCCCGACCGGGCGGTCTTCAGGTCTTTGACGCCCAAATTCCAATCTTCAAAGTGTCATAACTTTTGCGTTATTTGTCGGAATAAAGCAAGTGACCACTTGTTGGAAAGCTCTTGAATTGTAGAATCCAACCCAAGTAAAATGCTCGAGCTTTCAAAAGTGCATCATCTCTTGTAGTGGTATAAATGAGTAGGAAATGCATCAAACATGCTAATTCCTACAATAATCATCCTCAAACTACAAACACACTATAAGAAGCACATTAGTACTAAAAATGGCTCCGAAGAGCACAATTAAGACCAATAATCAATGAGGGACGGGGGGTAAAAACTCTATACAAAATAGACATATCAATAGGATACTATGTGAGATATTATGAGAAGTTATTGTTGATGTTTTCATGTGATAAGAAGGCGAGATATTCGGATGTGGGATATAACCAGAGGAAGCAGAAGGATATTTTCACGGATTTGGCATATATACGATACTAGGTGAGACATTAGGAGAAGTTGTTGATTTTTTCATGTGATAAGAAGGCGGGATATTAGGATGTGGGATATGACAAGAGGAAAGAAAAGGGCGTTTCAGCAGATTTAGTGTGGATAAGATATTAGGTGAGACACCCTAAGAATCTCTAGTTGGTGTTTTAGTGTGACAAGATGGTCGGATATTAGGTTGTGGGTTATGAGCACATGAAGGAGAAGGGTGTTTCCGCAACTTTGATGGAATTGAAGATTGGTTACTACATGGAAGGTTAGGTGAGATCGTGGATGAAATTTTTTGTGGTACTTTATTTTTGCGAATGGATGAGTCTTTAGAGCATGTACAATGGGTGGTTGAGATTTTGTTGGTCTTAGATTTTTTTTTTCGTTCTCTCTCCTTTCTTCCTTCTTACACCTCACATCCCACTAACTCCCGAACAACTCATCTTTTTTTTCTCACAATGAGTGGGCTAGTCTTACTTGGTTTTTCTATTTCTCTCTCCTACTTTTGCTATACACCACCATACACTCTCTCTCCTACACAATATTTATTTTTATATGAAGGAGATGATTTGTATTCATATTTTAATTAGTGGCATATTAACTATTGATTATGCTCACTAATTAGCTTACGTTCAATTAATAAACGCTAATTAGCTTACGTTAAATTAAATTACGTTAACTTGACATTATAATTAAAAATAGTGAACACAATAATAAGATAGACAATTTAAAAAACACAGATACATGAAATTTGAAATCACATAAACCATGAGCAATTAAATAAAAGTTACTTAATTAACTTGACGTTGAGGCCCAAACTTACGCCATATTTGTTCAACCAAGTTATTTTTGTAGTGAGATGTGAGTTTCCCCGTCTCGCATCTCGGCTCTCTTCTCCATGTATGCACCTAAATTTCGTGCCTCGAGTCTTCCGTTGTGCACGACGAATGAGTCTCCTCCAGTTTGGTTAGATGACTCCGCACTATTTTGAGGTTGAAGTTGATCATACTCGTTCGGATCTCGATAATTTTGATAAGCATTATGCTCATCTTCAATAATCATATTGTGCATGATGATACATGCCATGATTATTTTCCATAATATGTCATTATCCCACGCGAGAGGGGTTTGCGTATGATTGCAAATCTAGCTTGCAATACCCCGAATATGAATGTTGTGTGACTTCTAACAACTTCTTAAATTTGTGTGAATAATCTTTGCTTGGGGGTTTTGGGGGAGATTTATTGCGGGGATGAATGTTAACCATCTCGGGTAGATGCCATCTGTAAGATAGTAACCCATTTTATAAGTTGTCCCATTGACTGAGAAGTTGACTTCTAGAGCTCTTCCTTGTAGAACATGATCAAAGACAGGAGACCTCTGCAATACGTTTATATCATTGCATGAACACGGGGTGCTAAAAAAAGCATGTCATATCCATAAGTCACAGGAAGCAACCGCTTATAAGATTATTATTGTTGTTTTGCTTCTTCCTTGATACATTCCTTTGCAGCCCCGAGGACAATTCTTCCAGTTCCAGTGCATACAATCGACGCTTCCCATCATGCCTGGGAAGCCACGACGCTCGCCTTCATGTGGGAGACGCTCAATGTCATTTGGATTTGCCTTCCTCAAGTATTCTAGTCCAAATCTAGCAACAACTCCTTCGACAAAATGAAGAAGGCATTCTCTAGCGGCACTTGAAGCAATTTTTTAGGTACTCATTAACACCATCAGAGGATGAACCATATGCCAACATTCTGATAGCCGTTGTGCATTTTTGTAGTGCTGATGCACCATCCTTCCAGTAGCATTCAGTTTTTGCGTATAGAACGCATCTTCAGCTGTTACACCTTCGACAATACGAAGGATAACATCCTTGTGCATATAAATCCTTCGATGAAAAATGTTCTCGGGGTACAGAGGTTCGTTGCTGAAATAGTCATTAAATAATATTTCATGAGCTTCTTCACATTCCCTACGCACATATTTTCTAGTGCGGGGTACAATTTCTTCTTCGTTTTGCTGCTCAACATCAATGGACTGACTCCATTCTATGTAATCTTGAACCATGTAATTAGAGAACTCGAAACCTGAATTAGAAGAACTCGAATCATTGTTAATCTTGGAGAAATGGTGATTGAAGTGGTGTTTTTGTTGAAAAAAAAACTAAGAAGTAAAAATGGATGGAGTTGTGGATTTTATTGTTGAAGTTATGTTGTAATAATAATAACGATAATGATAAATTGATAATGATACATTGATAATCAAAAGTTACGACACATACACATTCATATTAAAGTACGATACAACTAAATTGCAAACTAAAACCAATTTAAAACATGAACACTAAACATTTTTATCCTTGAACTTTAGCTTAAGTTTTTCATTCATTTATCTCTCATCCAGATCAATGGAAGACTTAGCCATTAATATGTTCCAAATTTTGAACTTTCTATCTTCCTCTTTCTTTGATTCTCTCAAGGCATCACGCTCCTTTTGATACTCAAGCAAGTCTTCTCTCAAACTACTCCTTGTAAATTCTGAAGAGGACGGAGAACTGGATAATGGGGCTTGTCTCCTACTCTTAACTTTCTTGATGTCGTCAGTACGTTTGGAGTTCGCGCCTTCGTCTGGATCAAACCGTTTTGAGCTTCCGCCGCTCATTTGGGTGCCATCTGCCTATTTGTCTTAGTGTTTTAGAACATTTCATGCATGCTCTAATGCAAATCGAGGCACATGAGCTTTTTTCCTTATCTCACGGGCTTTAGTCAAGACGTCTTATTCATTGCAGCTGGACCCCTTCAGCCTTTTTGGCTCCCTATATATCCCGACCCATGCGCTCACGTCTCCGTTGATCTTTTTTCCAACGACTAGTAACACCTTTGAATGTCCTTGGGCGTAAAGTTGGATTGAGTTGTCGTGACTCTTTCACACTCAGAAATACTGAACCCCAAAAAACCATCACTATTTTGGTCAGAGTTCTTCAACACATCTCCTCAGCACTCTAAATACGCTGAAATGAGTGCATGATCTTCATCTACACTCCATTGAAACTCTGGTGTTGTGGCTTTTTTTTTTTTGAAGGAGTATCTTGAACATCTTGTGATTGGATTTCTACTACATCGTCTTCATGAGATTGTTCCTGTTGTGAAAAATGTTGGGATATAGGAAAAAATGGTTAACCTTGTTGTTGGGATAGATGATAAGAACTTTGTGGAGATTATTGAGAATTTTGGTAATTCGATTGGCTCTGAAAAAACATCAAAATTCTTTGGAATTCCGGATTTTGTAGAACACTTGGATCAATTTGGAAATTATTTTGGGGATTTTGTGGGTGGTTTGGATCATTTTGGGAATAAGAATTATTTTAGGAGTAAGGATTATTTCCATAATTTGAGTTTTGTTGGTGATTTGGATTATTTTGGGAGTATGAGTTATTACGATTATTTGAATCCATAATATTGGCTTAGTATAAGTAATTTTAGGTAGAAGAGAGTGATTAGAGAAAAATTAGGTTAGGAAGAATTGTTGTAAAATATATGAAATTTGGGCTAAATTTATAGATAATTTTTTTTATGGTCGTTACTATAATTAATTATTAGCTGATTTTTTTATATTAACGTTAAAATATGACCGACAAAAACTTGTCTCAAACAAAAATCACCAATGGTAACGTTACAAGTGGGCCTCAAACAAATTAATGCCTCAAACAAAAATCACAAGCAATCCTTTCCAGCTTGGTACACGCGACAAGCATTAATTTGTTGCTCAGTGGGACTCTGACTTACGTTCGGGCCACTGACAACAAATTAATGCAACAGGTTGTGAAACGCATGACTTTATACCAATTTCAAGCTAAACTTTTTTCCTTCCTTGTAAAATGACGTGTTTCACCATATAAAAGAAAACAAAAAAAATCAAACTGGGCCAACTGGAGTTGCACGCGTCGTCCCCCTACTTGTTGTATGCACGCCATTCGAGGCCCAATTGGTTTGGCAGACAAGACCAATCAACTCCAAGAGCCAATTGCCCCAATGGTAAAATCAAGTAAAGCTAGTCTTACTTTTCCTAGACCAAGTAAGACTAACCCCATTGTCCATGCTCTTATTACCTAGTGCCTCAATTGCAGGTTTACCAGTTTGTGGGATTTTCCATATGGCTCCTACATTTTTTTCTGTTGGTGGTGGTTGTGCACTTTGATGTAGTGGTAGTGGGCGGAGAAAAAGGTCCAAACCTAGTAGTATTAGGAACCTGAGATGATTGTAAGGGGAAAACGAGTTTTTTGTTGGTTGTGATACATTTTCACGCGAAGATGTGGTGTTTATAGTAGCTTGTGACCCTGATGGCAGTGAATAATGTGAAGTAACACCCATATTGGATACATCCCTTGTTCTCTTGCCTCGATAAGTCATCCCTTACCATGTATTACTGCAGACAAATCACAAAAATTAACCCCATATCAGTATTAAAAAAATAATAAAAAAAAGTCTCAATCATCTTATGCTCTGTATCCAATCAAACTAAAGCATTACCTTCTAAATTCTGAACACGCTATATATACTAGGCAGACATTAAATCACACATTAGTCTACTTATTAACTTCAACGAAAAATGCAACACATTGTTATCATCATTATCAAACGACAGCATAATTCTTCATAGTGTCCCTAAAGTTAACGTACATATGAAAACACCAACATTATTATCATAATTATCAAAATGATTGCATTGTTATCACAAAATGTTTTACAAAATATAGACTTGTAAATTTATTTTTCTAAATGTCTTAAACATTATAAAATGTGACTGGTATGCAGCAAGTGCCACATGATATGAAGAAGCTAATTGCCAAGAAGTAACACAAAAAGGAGTAAATCATATTTAGCCAAGACTATGACATAGAAATTCTAGAACCCCAAAACATTATAATTCTTGAAGTTCATCATCATCGGGTATGTCAAACAAGTCCTTAGGCTCAGTCTTAATAACATGAACCATCATTTTCGTATCTCATCTGTTCCGGTATGGAATAATTCGTAGGGAATGAACCGGTATCTCCTAGGGTTAAGTAGCCGGTTTGTTGTCCTGCAAGATGGAACACGTAAACTAACCTCGGGGGTTGATCCGAGGAACGCCCCTCCGATGCCTAAGTCAGTAAAGATTAAAGATGGGATGTCTCAAGTGTATTGTATTAGTGTATGAAGACGTACCTCATGACTCAGATCATGGGGGGGGGGTATTTATAGGAGCCGGCAGTGTCCTTAGCAAGGTAGGACACTGCTCCTATTGGCTGGATACATTTCAATCCTCTTCTAATACTTATCTTTAGGCCCATAGGCGCATTAAGTAGGTACTGGATCAGCCCAGGCCCATCTGACGATGGCCCAGATGATAGATACCGACAAGATATACTGATGTAACCGGCATGTACCATACGCCGGTATCTGGCACGCATATACCCATCAAAATGGGGTTCTTCAGACTGAGTTGACCATAACGGTCAACGACGGTCTAACTGGACCGGTAGGGAAGTTGTACAGCCCCCATACAACTAGCCCCCAAGCCGGTATGTCTAGTACCGACATATCCTGCTTAATTGTTCTTGGAGCCGTTATGGATGATGCGAAGATCGCTTCTGAGGTCGTTTAGGAATTTCCGGAGATGAAATTAATTAACGGAAGGCCAACCGTTGCCTTGATCTTCGTGCTGATTCGACTAGCAAAGAATAGCTGGTCGCAGCTGTTTCTGAGCAAAGAATACACGTGGCCTCATCGGGACGGGAAGACGAAACGTCGCTCCATCCGAGCCATGGAGTTCTCTATAAATAGTGTTTCGCCAAGCGCATTCTCACACTTTCACATCGCTTTCCAACTTTCAAGCACTTGCCCTCCTTGTATTCTTCGAGACCTAACGTCCCTCCGATTACTAGTTTTTTCGTCATGACTTTTCGTGTGGTGGCTAGACAGTCTACCTTGCCGGTTGATCTTGACGCCAGCTCCCAATCTTTTCTCTCTCCAGGTATTTCACCAAATTTCCCTCTTCGTAATTTATTCTTTTAATCATGTCTTCCAATTCTGATTCCCAAAATATTTCTGAGAGTCCTCAATCCATAACCGACAGCGACTTTAACTCTGATAGTAAGTCCGCTAGCCCCACCTTATCCCATAACTCACCGGTAATAAACCGTCCTAATGAACTTAGGAGTAAGTCCGGCCATGATTGTAGTACTTCCGGTAGGACGAATGAGGAACCAGCCGCCCATGCCTCCCCCTTAACCACTATTAGGGCATTTGGGGCTGCCATTGGCGTACCGGTATCTGGCCAATATGGCACAATGCTAGGCTTGGCTGAACGTTCGCCTCTGTTATTCCCTTACCTGGCCGGTACCTCTGCGGATCCCCATAATGAGCCATCCTCCTCCAAACCGGTAGATGAGTTAGAAGAGGGAGCATCCCATGCTCTTTCGTCTGACGATGGTATGGGAGCTGATGACGTCTCCTCCGTTGCCTCTGAGGATGTAGATAGCGTCTTGCGGGATATGATGTCCGACGGAGAGTCGGTATCATTAGAAGCCGATGACGATGAGGAACCGCCAGAATTCATTCCGGAGGATGATGACGAGACGCTGGACGACTTGTATATGCCTCCTTGCGAACCCGACACTCCTTCCTTCATACAAATTGACAAAAACTGGAGAAGGACGACCCTGAGCCATGATTTCTGCCGTCGGGGTGCTGAGTACTTCTGCTTTCCTGACGGGTACGAGTTAGTGATGTCGTCCATTGGATGCCGAGTGACCGACTGCCCACCTGGGCATATAGCGGTCTATGCTCACATGCTAGATTTCGGACTAAGGTTCCCCTTGGACCCTTTTCTGGTTAAAATCTTTACTGCCTGGAACATTTGTTTATCCCACGCCGCTATCTTGGCGCAATTTGATTTGCTATGCTTGGACCGTCCGATATAAGAGATTTCCGGAAAATTTGAATCTATTCCGGAAACTTCACTGGATTAAAGAAGACGGGTCTGCTAAGGGCAAAGGGAGAGGCAAAGCGAAAAGATCAAAGGCCGAGAGGGAACTTGGCCAAGGGGGATGGATGTCAATGTACACAAAGCCGAAGAAGCTGACGGTGTATCCCAAATTGACGTCTCTCAAAAATTGGCAGCCCCGATTTTTCTGGGTACGAGTGCCTGCCGGTTTCCCCCTTCGCCGATACTGGACAAAGCCTCGTTCCAGGATGGAACATATTTCTGACCGACGTCTGACACGCCGGGAACTGGAAGCGTATAAGTTTTTTGACGCTTCCACCAAGCCGGGACCAAAAGGGGGAAAATCTGTCCCTGTCCCATTGAACTGGTTGCCGCATTCCCAGTATATATTAGGCAATGCTCCTCTATCGGCCCTTGGCTTTTGCCAAGGTGAACCCCATGGTAATTATATAACCTCCTGGGGTCGAGAACTTTTCCAACATTGCATACTGCATAATTTTTCCTTTGTTTAACTTGTATCTGACTTTGCTCCCTCTACTTTTCAGGCCGCGATCACTTGATTCGAGAAGCTCTCCATCTCAATCACAACTTCATACTGATCAGCAACATGCCGCCCAAGCCAGCAAAGAGATTCACCTCTATCCCGCAAGCATCGGCGGCCGGGGAGGAAGGCAGGGCTGCGGTGCCGGCCGCGGTGATGGCGGCGATCGAGATTCTGGGAGGGCAATACAGCCTCCCACCAAAAAGGTCACCCCCCTCCCTACCAAGAGAAAAGCTGAAGGGGAGGGTGATCAAGTGTCAAAGCAGCCTCCCTCCAAGATTTCTCGTGTGGAGAAGTTTAAGAAGGAGATCATGGCGGCCGCGAAGGAGGCCAAACCAAAATATCTGGTCGCGTGGCTGAGGTGGGTTCCTCTTCATCGAGGCCGAAGATATACAAGCAGCTGACGTTGCCGGCCATGATCCCTGAGCTGAAGCACTTCGCCCACTTACGCAAAGCCGGCTTTATCGAACAAGCCGAAGTGGAGGTGCCGGAGATTCTTCGGAAGAGGTGGGCGAGGTCCCCTGTTCATGACGGTGTGTTGTTTCACCCCAAGCTTAACGTTCTTGACGACGAGTCTTGCTGCTGGATCGTCCTCTCGAGGGCGGTAACTTGGGGTATCGGCTTCTGAAGGGCCTCCAGCTGAAATACGACATGCCGGTGGACCAGGTACAAGCTTCTGCTTCCGTCCATGCACATAACTTGGCCATGGTAAGTTAATCATACATGATGATTATTAATATTATTATTTTTCTATATTTTTTTATTTTTTTTTAAATGCTATCCTTGCTTAATTCTTCTTCTGTCTCTCTTATGCAGGCGGCACATTCTGGTAAAGAGCTATGTGACCTTTACCGGTATTATCAAGGTGCGTACTATGGTGAGGTTGAAAGTCACCAAAGCACCCAGGATCAGCTAACCGCCAAGAATGCGGAGTTGGTGAATGTCACCAATGAGAGGAATAAGCTGAAATCGGCGCAGACCGACCTGGACAAAGCCAAGGCAGATCTTCAATCCGTTAAGGTAGAGGCTTCGAGCCAGAAGCTCCTTCTGAAGAACAAGGATCTTGAACTTCTGATGGTGAAGGAGGAGCTGACTGCCGCAAAAGGCCGGGAAGCCCACGCGGTCGCTGAATATCGGCAATCTATGGACTTTGTCCTTCGTCTAGCCAACCGGTACAATGGGGGTTGGGCCGCCGCTATGCGGTGTACCCGACATACCTTTCCGGATTTAGACTGGAGCAAAGTTGAAGAGGCCCATGGACGCCGGGAGTTCGAAACCCCGGTGGAAGGCGAAGAACTTGACCTGGGGGTAACTGAAGCCGACATTGCCAATGCCGACCCTCGAGTTGAGTTCGAGGGAACCGAGCCTGCAGCTTCTGGTGAACAAGCGGATTTAGGGGTTGACGACCCAGCTGACAACCTTGTCATTATTGACAAGAGTCCTGACGGTTCCAAACCCGAATCAGCTGCAGACGACGGCAAGGCTCCCGCTTCTGAAGCTGCCCCGATTGCTTAGCTTAGGTCTCCCTCTCCCCTACATGCTTCCCGGTTTGGCCGTCTGTGGCTGGCCTGGTTTTTAATTCTCTTTGCTCCTAGGTTAGACTAGGTTGTAAATACTTTTCTTCATATTGCTGGAGTATATATTGCTAAACACTTGTGCCGGTCCATTCTATTGCTTTTTACGTTTGTTTTTTATTTTGTTTATTCCGGTAGATCCGCTAGGGTCATTGACCGGCAAATGGTCTTATATTACCATTTTCCTCCGGCAGATCCACTAGGGTCATTGGCCGAGTATGAGGCAAGATATTCTCCTGCAAGCCGTATATGTCTTGGGTTGGCAGATCTTTGACGATCGTTGACCATCCCCAACTTTTCTGCGTGTTCGGTTTTCCTGGGCGGCAGATCCACTAAGGTCATTGACCACCCGGAACGTGCAAACCGTTAGCTCCTCTTGACGGCAGATCCATATAGGTCATTGACCGTCAAGGGACCCATTCCTTCTTCCCTCTATGACAGCAGATCCACGTAGGTCATTGACTGTCAAGGGGGTTTCGCTTTTCTATTACCGGTATTATCAATTGTCAGGATTGAAGATATAATTTGTACACGCAATAACGGAAATTTCTTATTAAAAATAGACAACTACTAGTGTTATTATTGCTATCGGCAGCAATGCCGTGTTATTATTGCTATGAATCTAGGCTAAGCAACATCAAACGAAATATTTCTTAAGTACGCTAGCATTCCAGCTGTTCTTGAGCTGTTTGCCAGACATATCTTCCAGCCGGTATGCACGCGGTACTATTTCCTCTTTTACAAGGTAGGGTCCCTCCCAGTTCGCCGTCAGCTTGCCTTCTGCGTGAGCTTTACCGGTAGCCGCTGTGCGCCTGAGTACCAAGTCGCCTTTCTCAATTGGCCGGCTTCTCACCCTTTTGTTGTAGGCCTTGCTTATCCGGTCCTTATATGCTGCTGACCTGAATTCTGCCGCGAGTCTGACTTCTGGCCAGAGGTCAAGTTCCTCCCGGTGCAGTTTGTTGTTCAATTCCGGATCGTAGTTAAGGATCCGCCAATTTGGTAATCCTACTTCGACCGGTAGCACTGCCTCAGCCCCAAATGCCAGCCTGAACGGGGTCTCCCCTGTTGCTTCCTTCTCGGTGGTCCTGTTGGACCATAGGACCGCTGGAACCATGTCGGCCCAGGCACCTTTCAGGTCATCTAATCTCTTCTTGAGGGCGTTGAGAAGTTGCTTATTGGCAGCTTTGGCCTGGCCATTACTCTGAGGATGGCACACGGATGAATATGCAAACTTGATGCCGTACAGTTTCAGGAAGCTCTTTATCGGGCCGCAATCAAATTGAACGCCATGGTCCATTGGAATTCCCATGGGAATTCCAAACCTTGTGATGATGTTTTGCCAGATAAACTTCCTAACCTGATTAGCCGTTATCTTTGTAGTCGGTTCGGCCTCAATCCATTTTGTGAAGTAGTCTATTCCGACTATCAGGAACTTCCTTCCCCCGGATGCTGGCGTGAATGGTCCTATGATATCCATCCCCACTGAGCAAAAGGGATTGGATTCAGGATCGGCTGCAAGTCGTTTGCCGGCTGGTTAATAACCGGTGCGAACCTTTGGCATTTGTTGCATTTTTTTACGTACGCCTGCGCATCTATCAACATTGTTGGCCAGTAGAAGCCGGCCCTCAGGGCCTTTAGTGCAAGCGTCTTTCCGCCGATATGGTTTCCGCATACCCCTTCGTGTATTTCTTCAATGATTTTGGTGGCCTCATGGGCCGTTACACACCTTTGGAGTGGGAGTGAAAGACCTTTCTTGTATAATTGGCCTTGGAAAATGCAGAACCAAAGAGTCTCTCTCTTCAGCTTTTTTGCCGCCATCTTATCAGTGGGCAAACTTTCAGTCATTTTGTACGCCAGTATATCGTCGTACCATTCTCTGTTCTGAGCGACTTCGTTCACCTCTGCCTTGACCGTTACTATGCTTCTTTCCGGCAGCGTTTCTACCATGATGTTGCGCTTGAGATCTATGGTGCTTGAGCTTGCTAGTTTTGATAGCGCATCGGCTGCCGTATTCTCTACACGGGGGACTAGCACTACCTCGAAGCTTTGCAGTGGAGCTGTATCTGCTTTACCCTTTGTAGGTGCTTTACCCTCAAAGCGGACGACATACTCAAAAGTGTCTCCTTCGGGAGTCGTCATGACCACCCCGACGCCTGCCCCTGTTTGGGCCGCTGAGCCATCTACCGATATTTGCCAGGTGTCGACTTGTCCCTCTACTTCATTGTATGCGGTCTCAACTATGAAGTCGGCCAGAGCTTGTGCCTTGATGGCTGTTCGCGGCTGATATTCGATGTCAAACTCGGACAGTTCTATTGCGCACTTCAGCAACCTGTCGGTTGTATCTAGCTTATGGAGCGCCTTTTCCAGTGGCTGATTTGTGAGCACCTAGATGGTGTGTGAGTCAAAGTAAGGTCGGAGTTTTCTTGCCGCTATCAGCACGGCATATGCCATCTTTTCCACCAGCTCGTACCTCTGCTCTGCCCCTGCCAAGACGTGGCTCACAAAGTATATAGGATGCTGCTGCTTGTCCTTTTCCACTAGTAGCACTGTTGCTACCGTTTTATCCGACACTGAGACGTATAATTGCAGCTTATCCCCTATCTCGGGTCGGGTGATAGTCGGCAGCCGCTTGAAATGCTCTTTAACGGCCTCAAAGGCCTGCTTCTGTTCGTCTCCCCACTCGAACTTCTTGTTGCCTCTTAGGACCTTGAAGAAAGGCAACGCTTTCTCAGCCGACTTGGAGACAAACCTCGTTAATGCCGCCATCTTGCCGGTAAGCTTCTGGATGTCGCGGATGCTCTTGGGCTCCGACAAGTCACTTATCGCCTTGATCTTATCAGGATTGGCATCTATGCCCCTTTCACTGACCATAAAGCCGAGGAATTTTCCAGACCTTACCCCAAATACACACTTCTTCGGGTTAAGTTTCATCCGGTACTTTCGCAGGGTTGCGAATGTTTCCTCGAGGTCCGTGATATGGGCCTCCTCAGTCAAGCTTTTGACGATGCTGTCGCCGACGTATACTTCGACATTCCGGCCCTTCTGATGCGCGAATATTTTGTCCACCAGCTTCTGGTAAGTAGCTCCTGCATTCTTTAGGCTGAACGGCATGGCCTTGTATGCATATACCCCGGCCTCTGTTATGAATGCCGCCTTGCTCCTATCTGCCTCATGGAGGCTGATCTGATGGTACCCAGAGAAGGCGTCCATAAAGCTTAGTAGCGCATGGCCGCTAGTAGAGTCAACCAGCTGGTCGATCCGAGGCAATTGGTAGCAGTCTTCTGTGCAGACTTTGTTGAGGTCGGTAAAATCCACACACATCCGCCAAGACCCATTGGCTTTTTTAACCATCACCACGTTTGCCAGCCATTCCGGATAGTCACATGGTTCAATGAAGTCGGCCGTTAGCAACTTATCGACCTCCTCCCTGATGGCCGCGTTTTTCTCGGCTGAGAAGTTGCGCTTCTTCTGCTTTACCGGCCTTACATCCTCGCTGACATTCAGTCGGTGTACCATGAACGCGGGGTCAATCCCCGGCATTTCGTCCGCGGAGAATGCGAAGACGTCAGCATTGCTCCGCAGTAAACTGATTAAGTTGACTTTGACATTATCGGCCAAATCGGCTCCAATTTTAACTGTCCTTTCTGGCCTCTCTAGTTCTAGACTGACATTCTCGGTCTCTCCCTCTGGGCTAGGTCTTGGCAAATCTGCCGGCCTTCCTTCGAAGTTCTCCATTGATAAGTCTTTGTTTGCTTTGTTCTCGACCCTTCGCCTCTTTCTCTCTGATGGGGGAGATTCTGCCGGCCGCTTATGATTAGAGTTCTTAAGAGTCGTCGGATAAGCGAGGATCCGGCCGATTCTTGGCTACCCCCTCGGCCTCTCCGGCTTTCACTTGTTTGACGCATAGATCATAGTCGGGTGATAAGTTGATACTACCGCCCGAGCGTCGTGGATCGGCCGGTCTTCCAATAATGGCATTGTAGGCTGCCCGGTATCAACTACCCGGGGAACTCAACCGAGAGATCTCGAGAATGAGATCCTTCCCCCAGCTTAACCGGCAGCTTTATGGTACCCTCAGGGACGACCGATGCTCCAGTAAAACCGATTATCGGGTTTGAGACCGGCTTGAGACAAGATTTCCCTAACCCCATCTTCTCGAATGTAGGCATGAAGAGAATATTGGCAGAGCTTCCGCCATCCACCAGAATGCGATGGACCATTGCTGTGGAAATCTGAAGGGATATTACCAGTGGATCATCGTGAGGGTAGATAATTCCTTTGGCGTCCTCCGCTGTGAATGAGACGGCTGGCATGAGCGGCGGCGCTGGTCACTTGCCGGTGTTGTGATAATTCACTTTGTGCCTTACTTCCTTAAGACTAGATTTGGCGCCGTGGATACTTCCGCCGTGGACTGGTCCTCCGGAGATGACATGTATCTCGGTGATCTTTTCCTTGACAGGCTTCTTATGGTCGTCATCCCGTTTTGGCGATCTATCTCTTGGCGACCGCTCCTGCTCCCGGTTCGCTCGTGCCTGATATTGCTTGAAGTAGCCTCTTCTTATCAGGTCCTCAATCCCGTCTCTTAGGTCTTTGCAGTCTTCAGTGACGTGACCATGATCCCTGTGGAAATCGCACCACTTTTTGACCGGTCTGGCCTTCCTTCCTGGCCTTTTTTGACCGAGTTGCTTTCCTCCCCCCGTCTTCCCGAGTTGTCGGACTTCTTATCCTTCTGGTACTTGTCCCTTTCTTTCTCCTTCTCCTTCTCCTTCTCTTTACCATCCCCTTCAGATCGTTTTGAGGTGGCCGCCTTATCAAACTCCTCTCCTCTGATGAACTCATTTGCTTTCCTGAGGACGTTAGTGAGATTGGTCAGTTTTTTACGGCCAAGGTAGCTTCTAAAGGCGGTGCCTTCTCTCAAACCAGTCATCAGCGCCAGGACCGCCACCTCTTGCTGTAGGCTGGGTATGGTGACGGCTTCAGAATTAAAATGGCCGATATAATCTCGCAGACTTTCCTTCTCGCCCTACTTGATAGACATCAGCTCGCCAGTTGTTCGCTCCCTTCGTTTATTGCTGACGAAGTGAGTCACAAACATGGACGTGAGCTGATGGAAATCAGCTATGGTTGCCGGAGGAATACTCTTGAACCAAGTTTGTGCCAAGCCAGCCAGAGTTGAGGGGAACACTTTACACCACACAGAATCAGTGTCGGTGTATAGCAGCATATGTCCTTCATACGCAGAGATGTGATCCTCGGGATCCGTCCTACCGTCATACTTGCATGTCGGCATTTTAATTTTCTCCATGGGCTCATGGAGTATAGAAGTTGAGAAAGGAGAGTTTCGGAGAGAGACCGGTGCTCTGCGACGGGCGAACTCAGTGTCCCTCAATTGAGGGCTAGGATGAGTGCTGGACTTCAGTATTTTGCTGCTCATCTTCGTACCCATCCCCCACCGGACCGGTGGGAGTTTTTGAGTGCTCAGCATGCTCCGGGTCCTGCCGGCTTGGGTCTCCCTGCCGGCCACTTAAGAAGGACCGCATTTTTCTGACAAGGCTATGCGGCCGTGCCGGTGGACGCTTACTGGCATGGCCCGATAGTGGTGCTTGGCTCGCCATGGCCTGGAAGACCTCGGCGGCGCTTCTGAGCTGTTCAGGACTGAACATGTGCTGCAATGCCTCGAATGCGTTGGGTGGTGGGACCTCAGTGGTCCCTTTGTCACCCCCGGCGGCGGGTTTGGAGGATCCCCCCCACCGGTTGCGGGGTTTCAAATCCAGGGGGTGCACCGCCCACAACAATGTTGTTCTCATCGGTTTCTGGCATCCCGAAAGCCTGCTTAGGATCCATGAGGCAGGTGTGCTGGACCGATTACGGCTTAAGACCAAAGTATAGTTCACCCCTCCTTCTAGCGCCAATTGTTCCGGTATGCAATAATTCGTAGGGAATGAACCGGTATCTCCTGGGGTTAAGTAGCCGGTTTGTTGTCCTGCAAGATGGAACACGTAAACTAACCTCGGGGGTTGATCCGAGGAACGCCCCTCCGATGCCTAAGTCAGTAAAGATTAAAGATGGGATGTCTCAAGTGTATTGTATTAGTGTATGAAGACGTACCTCATGACTCAGATCATGGGGGGGTATTTATAGGTTCTGGCAGTGTCCTTAGCAAGGTAGGACACTGCTCCTATTGGCTGGATACATTTCTATCCTCTTGTAATACTTATCTTTAGGCCCATAGGCGCATTAAGTAGGTACTGGATCAGCCCAGGCCCATCTGACGATAGCCCAGATGATAGATACCGACAAGATATACTGATGTAACCGGCATGTACCATATGCCGGTATCTGGCACGCATATACCCATCAAAATGGGGTTCTTCAGACTGAGTTGACCATAACGGTCAATGGCGGTCTAACTGGACCGGTAGGGAAGTTGTACAGCACCCATACATCATCCTAAACGTAAAAACTTGTTGTGCTTGAGAAGAGAAAACAAGTAGATCATCATGCAAATTGCGGCAATGTGCATCAAAGAACTTTGAAAAATTTACAATAACTCTGCGACTCAGGTATGTTCTGAAACCACTACGTATATCAACCCAGACACAATGCAACACTACAACCTTGAAAGAACCATAATAATTAAGTTCTACTATTTCTTTATGTTTCCTGTGATACTCTCGGCCATCGGATTCAACCATAATTCCAGAATTTTGTGTCTTCCGAAATCGTTCACGATCCACAATATCAAATTTATAGCCATTGATCATGATGTTTTTCATCCTTTTACCACAATTGTTTAAACCACCAGCCAAGGATTTTCTGAGCTTTCCTTCTACAGTGCTATCACCTAGGTTATGGACCTATAGTTCGAAATAAATTAAGTTAAACTTGGATCAATATAAGAAATTATTAAGGAATAAATCTGCAAATTCATTGATTATCAAGTGATTTTCGTTATATTCATTCCCTTGACTTCCTCCAACTTGATTCTCTAGCTGGTTTTGATTTATGAAATCACTTAAGAATTAAATAAAAACTTGTTAATAAATTATTAATAATTGATGCTATCTAAAATAACCAATATTGCTACTTACTTAAGCATCGACGCCATCTCATCTGAATGAAGCAAAACATAGTGGCGTGCTTGCTTTAAAGTTATGTCATCAAGACGAACATTTTCTTTCTTTCCGACAACACGACCGCCTCAGCTTTATAAATAGTTAGTATTGATTGATAAACCATCATCATTCCTTTTTCGTCTGTTGAACATGGTCTCAACACTTTCTAAACATCTAGAGCAAAATGTGATTTTCTCCCACAAAAGAAACCCTTCCGCTATGGACCCTTCAGGCTGAGCTTTATTGCTTACATGAGATTTTATAAAGGCAAAGTACCTTGAAATATAACAAAGTTTCATCAATGTGAAAGAGTAAGACAAGTATAGTAATGTTCTCTTATTTTAAAATGATAAAAAAATTGAATTTTGAGATATTGACTACGTTCATCTGTAATGAACAGGTCCACAGAGTTTCACCTCATCCACTATCTTAACACTGCTGTCAATATTTGAAATTTTTACAATGGTGTGAAAATTTATATTTTCAGAAGCTAAAAGATAAGATACAAAAGGAGATCCACTTTACACTTTCCATATCAAACTAGCCAACACATTTGGCTAACATCCTGTGAGCACTACACACTCAACGCACATTTGAACACACAACACACTTCATAGTAACAAAACACAAAAAAGGGTTTTACTTTTTCCTTTCACAATAATATTAACACTGCACACATTTTACTATTGTTAATTTAGAGGAAGAAAATGGTACTACACAGGATTATGAAGAAAAAAATGACAGTCACTTTGATGTTGATGAGTTGTTGTCTTTGGAGGCTCTCTCCCATCTTCAATAAGAAGAAGACTCAAGCCTGGTTAGTTCTACACACACGAGGAAGAAAAATAATGCAAACAAGTGAAGATGAAGAATCTGGTAATGAGTGTAATTTTGAAGATAATGTTGCTGCTACTGATGCAATACAAGTGCACAAAAGGCCCATGTTATCAAAACAAGCAAAGAAAGACATTAGTCACTTTTTTGTTAACTCAATCAACAACTCTAAAGGTACCAAGAGGTTTGTTTGACCAAAATGTTGCTGACTATGGAGTGAATAAGTTTACAATCTATAGAACATAGAAAGATGAAAAGAGACAACTGAGTTGTAGTGAAGTCATGACTGTCCACCAAAAAAAGGGGAAGTCTAGGAGGAAGTGCATGGATGTGATCAATTTTAATACATTGAGAAAGTCCCACAGCAACGCAGAACCAACAATATCTTTTGCAAATTAGTCCTTCCACCATATATAGGTGGGTGAAAAGGGAAATCTTAAGGCCACACGCAAATGCAATAACGCCCAAACTTAGTGAAGCACACAAAGTGAAGAGACTAGTACTTGGGTCTTATCATTGAGTATCTTAAAACAGTGACAGAGTTATGAAGATTTAAAAATTTAAGCAATGTTATTCATATAGATGAGAAATGGTTCTATATGAGCCAGGTTACTCAAATGTATTAACTATTGGCTGATGAGGAAGGTCCATATAAAGCATTCCAAAGCAAAAAATACGTAAATAAAATGATATTGTATGGGAGGGGCATGAAGACCACTGTTCTCTACAAATGGTAATCTACTATGGGTTGGCAAAATATGCATTTTTGCTCTCATTGAAGAAGTTAAGGCACAGAGGACTAGCATAAACAGAGATAGAGTGACTGTGGAAACAAAAGCTATACCAAGCATAACTAAGGAAGTCATCAGATAAAATATAATAATTGAACTTATCCCAACCATCAAACCCAAATAACCTACATTTGCATCAAAAACAATTTGGATCCAACAAGACAATGCAAGGCCACATATTGCAATTGATGATACACAAATTATTTCTGGAGGGCACAAATAGATGGCTTTAATATAGATTTTGTATGTCAGCCTATACAATATCAGTAGACCTTAACTTACTAGATTTAGGCTTCTTTAATTTAGGGCTATTCAATCAATTTAGTACAAGAAATTCCTAGAGGATGTGGTTGAGCTTGTGAAATCAGTTTAAAAAGCGTATGACCCAAGGATGATTAATTACACAAGGGTTTAATTATAACTGGTTATGCTTGAGGTCTTGGAGTGTAAAGGGGGAAACAACTACAAAAATCCCCTTATTGAAAGGCAAGGCTAGGCAGACAAGGGTGAGTTTCCTTACATAAGAAAAATTCATTCGTTCGAAAGCGAGAAGGAATAACTTACAAAAAGTTCATTCGCTCGAAAGCATAACTTACTAAAAGTTCACTCGCTAAAAAAGCGAGAAAAGATTATAACTTACGAAAAGTTCATTTGCTCGAAAGCAGGAAGGAATAAGGCATACTGATGACGAACTATGAGGATATAGTAAGTGTATGTGCAAGTGTGACACTAGACTTAAAAATGACTATTTGTGTAAGTGTATATGAGACTAGACTCGATGACTAATGCAAGAAGTCTATGACTAATGAGATGATACGAAAACTAGATGCAATGATGCTACTAGTTCCTTTAGAAACTCAAGTTTTTTTCTTCTAGAAACTGTTTTGTGAAAGAGAAATAGGAAGCCCCCAATGCAAGGATGACCCATTCAATTGATAGATTATGTTAGATTTGAAATTCGTTACAGAACGAGTCTTTGTAACGCTTGAGTTGTATATGCTTCGAGTTTGGTATGCCAAGGGCCTAAGTGGGCCTGTAAATAGCTTTGTTCGTGTATGCCTAGATTCCAAGATCTTATGTATGGACTCACAATGAAATCCTTAGTAAGGTGAGGTTGGAGCCTATAATTTTCTGTGTGGACTCGTGATGAAGCCCCACAACAAGATAGAGTTAATATATATTTGACTTGATTGCTTGATTCCGAAAATATCTTATCACGCTAAGTGGGAGTTTCGACCAAAGATTCCATATAGGGTTCCTAAGATAAAAAGGAGAAGAGCCTAAGGCCAAAGAAAGGAACGCTCAAAGGATAAGACACGGTTATAGTGCTGAGCATTGAAAGGTTATGCTAAGGTTGGCTTAGAAGGCTATAATATGGTTGATAAAATGAAAGGGAAGAGAAAGAAAAAGTTGGAGCCACAATGAATTGACTCACAGAGTAAGGTAGGCTAATTATGCAGGTTCAAATCTCAGTCTAGTTCTAAGAGTAGGGATGAGCATTGAAAATTCATGATTTAAGCGATCGCCTTTTTCTCGTGGGCCTAAATGACCCCTATAAATAAGTTTTTGAATTGAAATGGTTGGGCCTCGAAAGAGATTGCCTACATATCCATGATGGAATCAGGTTAGTCGTAGCTCTTAACACTTTAATTGGTGGTCAGCCTGGACGCGGATAGGGTCAATTGGTGGGCGGGCATTTTGCTTGGACCCACTTGCAATGATTTTGGCATGTTTTGATTTTGAAAGAGGTCTTGAAAAAGGTGGATCATGATGTAGGGTAGGTTTGGTTTGAAGCGGTTGGACCTCAAGGTGAGGTTTCCTACGTATCTTTAACTAAAACAGACCATTCGTAGTTCAGGCTAATGAATGAGAACATGCACTGACTTTTGGGTCATCGACAAGGAGAGCAATAGAATTAGTGAAGGAAGTATAGCATCAAACGGCGCTTATCCTGCTAATCGTGGGTCTTGGTAAGTACTTCATAGACTAAAGGCTTGGAACTTCACTTCAAGCTGGGGAAGGAAAGCAAAGCACAAAAGTGACTCCTCAGGCACACAGTCCATTTTTGACTCGCTAGGGGAGCTTTCTACTAAAAATGGAAAGAAAGCCAACAAAAAGAAAGCACGTCGATATCGGCAAGAGAAGAGAATGATAATAGATGTGTCAAACCTAGAACCAACGGAGCATTCTAAGAGCATCCTACTTGTGAAAAGAGTCAATTGACCATCATTTGCTTAACTCTCCCTTATGGGTTTTCGGTCTAGCGGGTTTGGTTTGTCCTTTATGGTTTCTTAGAATGCGATATGGTTGTGGGTTATATATGAGAGGGTTTATGATAGGGGTGTAGTTTGACTTTGTAATGTAAGGTTTACAGTCTGGTTACAGAGGTTAAGACCCTTTAGTAAATTTGGAGGTTTATATGGTTTATGGATTAAGGTTTTGGAAAGAAATAATACATTCGACAAAGCTATTGATAGACTTATTTAAAACACTTCCCTCTTTTCTTTTTTTTTTGCTTTTTCTTATTTTTTTTGCTTTTTCTGCCCTTTTTTTCTCTCTTTTTTTTTCTTGATTCTTGCCCTTTTTTGGTCTCGATTTTTTTGCATGCCCTTTACATTGAATTAATGTCAAATGGAATCCCCATCAAAAAGGTTAAAAGGAGAGGGAGATTATGTGTTTAGGTTGAAATGGATGATTAGGATTAGCGAAATGGTCATCGTGAAGGGAAACATGCTTCTTTTATGCCAATTTGTTCATTGTCTTTTTTCATAAAGACCATCTATATGATAATTAGAAGTTCATTTCTTATTAAGGCGAAAATCATGATTTTCATTTATGCTCATTAATTAATGTAAGGATAAGAGTAAAAATAAAAACTCATTTATTAATTGGAAATATTGAGTACATGCAGTAAAGGGAAACCTATGCTAGACTGGGCAAATAAAATAAAAAGACCGAGAATATGAAATCCTAAATCTAGACTCCCATATTGCACATGACAAACCAAAACTTTATTCAAAAGTAACATTGTTATTGTTTTTTTCTTTGATTTTTTGAACATTTTTCATCAAATTTGTTTTATTTTGTTTTTTCAAAAACTTTTTTTTCTTTTTGTTTTTGTTTAACTAAAGGAAAGGAAATCAAAACTTGAAAGAGAAATAAAATAAAAGTAAGAAAAATAAAAGAAAGAAAGTGAAAAGAAAATTTGTTTTAGATTTAGATTTTGATTTTTTATAAACGAGTAAGATAAAAAAAAAAAACTTCCCCCAAGTTAGCGAATAGCTACTCCCCCAAGCTAGAATAAAGCATTATCCTCAATGCATGGACAAGAGAATCATAGGGAGGGGGAACCAACAAACCAACATGCCAAACGAGCCTCAAAGTATGCAACAAAAAAAACCAAACTAAAACCACATAAAAGCTCTCAAAATAAAGAAAATTAAAAGAAAATAAAGAATATAAAAGCAATAAATACAGGTTACCTCCAGAGAGTGCTCTTTTTAAGGTCGATAGCTCGACCAAGTGCTAGATAATCATGGAGGGCGGAAAGAGTAATCCTCAAAGTTGACGGGGGATGATATTTTGCCCTCTTCCATAGCTTGTATTAAACCACGCAAAGGGTCATGCCATCCATCATAAACCCAGTCATGCTCTTCCCTAGTCTTGAGACAATGAGACTCACCACTTCATAACTACATGCATCTATGTGGTCCACATTCTTTATGAGCGGAGTCCCATTGGTGTTCTTAGATGCAAACTCTATTTTCTCTTTACAAGTAGGAGGAAGCTTAGTACTATCCTCCTTCTTCAATGAGGCTTCGAATACCTTAAGCTTTTTGCTTCTTTCGGATGATAGACGAAAACCTTGTTCACGACATTGTTGTGGTTATAAACTTCACCCCCTCCCTTCTTGTTTCTCCCTTAAAAGCACATCGTCAAAGGGGTGCCTTACTTCATTCAAAGCCTTAAGGTTTGATAGCTCTTGCTCAAGAGCATCCATCTGATGCTCTTCTTCCATGATGGGGGCTTTCATACTTTAATTGAAGGCGAATTCCATTTTCTCATCTACAACTCTCAAAGTCATGATATATCTCTTCATATCCACAAGCACCCCGACCATTTTTAAGAAGGGTCTTCCCAAGATGAGAAGCACTTGAGAGTCTTCTTCCATCTCCATCACATCAAAATCACAAGGAATGAAGACTATCCCTACTTGCACTAACATATCTTCCAATTCTCCAATGGGGACCTTAACCGAATGATCCGCCAATTGTATTACTCTTCTAATGGGTTTAAACTCAAGTTGAGCTTCCTTGCAAGTGAGAGTGGCATGAGGCTAACACTCGCCCCTAGGTCGGCCAATGCTCTTTTTGACTCCAAATCTCCAATTCTCACGGGTATAGAGAAAGAACCTGGATCTTCAAGTTTTTCGGGGAGCTTGTTTAGGAGAACCACACTAACTTCGGCGGTGAGAGCAATAGTAGAACTTTCTTCAA
Organism: Beta corolliflora; assembly: GCA_947648045.1. NCBI lineage: Eukaryota > Viridiplantae > Streptophyta > Magnoliopsida > Caryophyllales > Amaranthaceae > Beta > Beta corolliflora. The sequence continues at coordinate 164,208 of CANSZD010004103.1, forward strand.
GCTTGGACTTGTTAGAAACAATTTCTTTTAGAAACTTGACATTTGGGCCATAATGTGGAGAAATGGAATGTGCACTTTTAGGCCTTTCATTACTTCAAGGAATTTAACAAACTTGTCATTAAGTTGCCTCTTCATTAACTGTGGAGGATATGGAACCGGAGGAGCGTAGTTTTTCATTGGAGGAGCCTCTTTGCTTGATTTCTTGGTTTCAACCAGTATTGGAGTCCCATCCTCTTGAATGTCTTCCACAATTATCCCTTCAACCTCTTTACCCATTCCACTATCAATATTCTCATTCTCCTTAGAAGGATTAGCATCATCAAGTTCATACATCTTATGACCCTTATAGTGAGCCCCGGATCTCATATTGATGGCTTTAACTTGGTCTTGAATGATTGGTTGGCTAGGAAGCTGGGTAGAAGAATTTGAGGAGTTGCTGCTTACTTGTTGAGTCACTTGAGCAAGTTGTGTGTCAATCATCTTATTGTGAACATGCAATTGTTGGAGGGAGGTGTTTATCTCCCCAAACATCCTATCATTGTCGGCATTGGTCTTTGTTTGTTGGGCTAGGAAGAGTTGGAGAGTGGATTCTAGGGAATATTGTTTGGGTTGGTTTGGTTCAAAGGCAGCTCTAGGGGTGGTTGTGTGAATCCTTGTTGTGGGTTATGGAATTGGGTGGTCTATTTGGGGCTTGGTATGGTTCAGATTGTTTAGGATTCTTCCATTCACCACTTGCATTGTTGTTTCACCTTCCTTGATTATTGAAGTTGAGATTTCCCTCACCTCTAGAGTTCACCCATGCAACATGATCCATAGACCCACCACAATAAAAACTAGCATGGTCCGGTCCACCACAAATTTCACAAGAAAAGGCCGGAGAAGTGCTTTGGCTAGGAGATGCCAAGCTTACCTTTTCCAACTTCTTTGCAAGGGTATCAAGTTTTGCATTAATCTGGTCAATAGCATCAAGATCATACTTGTCCTTGCTTACATTCTTCTTGTTTGCGGTTCTAGTAGAGCTCCCCCAAGAGTAGTGTCTTACTACCTCTTCAATGGTAGGCTCAATGTTGTCAACCGTAAGCGTTGTTAGTTGGCCTTCCGCACCCGAATCAAGGTTTGCACGGGTCATAGGAAGAAGAACATCATAGAAGCTTTGTGTAAGCATCCATTAACTATAACCATGGTGAGGGCAAGATCATCGAAGGTCTTTGAACCTATCACAAGCTCCATATAATGTCTCATCCTCCACATGGGTGAAGTTAGCCATCTTCCTCCTAGCTTTGGAGGTCTTCTCTTGAGAATAGAATTCATCCACAAAAGTCGTGGTCACTTGTGCCCAAGTAGTCAAAGAGTCTTCCGGATTGGATTGCAACCATTTCTTGGCCTTGCCGACAAGAGAGAAGTGAAAGAGATTGAGCCTCACAAACTCTTGAGTCACACTGTTTTGCTTCACCGTGGCACATAACTACGAGAAATTAGTCAAATGCTCAAGAAGGCACTCATGAGTCATCCCTCCATAAAGCTCTTGCTTAATCATGCGAATCAATTGTAAGGAGAACTCAAAGTAAGCAGTTGTGGTAAGACGACGAATTCCACTCTTAAGTCCAAAAGCCTCGGGATGTCCAAAATCCCTCAATGCTCTAGGAGTTGTTCATCACCCATTGTGCTAGAAGTAGCAGAAATAGACGACTCTCGTTTCAAATGGTGGTTTTTCCACCGGTTGCTCAACAATTGACGGTTAACGTTGGTTCTCTAAAGATCCTCCTCAATTGCATGAATGTGTTCTCAAGATTATGATCAATAGGGATAGTAGGATCACCCCTTAACCTTCTTGAATTGCAAACAACCACAACTAAGGAGAAGATTAGCAAATAACAAGGCACAAATCCCACAAGTAGTCAACAACCAATAGGTAAACAAAAAGTAAAAGGTGATTTAGTCTCAAAACTAACAAATTAAAACAATGTTAATCGTTACTTGCCCGACAAGGACGCCAAAATTTAACGGGCTCGTTGTAAACACGCCAAAAATGCCTAAACTACCCAATATAGGGTAAGTATAGGGTCGAATCCACAAGGAAGTAAGGTTAATCAAAGGCTAATTCGTTAACTACAATGAGCTAAATCTATTTTTGGGGTTTCTTGAAGGATTGATAACAATTGCAATGTCTAAAATAACTAGAAGATTGACAAACAAATTAGCAAGGCAAATAAAGAGGATAACTCAAAGGTAAAAGAACTAGGGGATTAGGGGCTTCACCAACACTCAATCCAAGAATCCAATCATCAAAATCAAGGGGAAACAAATGGGGGATCACAAGGGAAAATCATGCACATAGGAACTCTAATTACTCTCCCGAGCTAATTAGAGGAGCTTAATTAGTCACTCGTGACCTATTTTCATGGCATGAGAAACTAAACTAGCCAAATCAAGAACAACATGATAATCAAGCTTCCCTAACTTCATGAAAATACCTATTTATATGGAGATCTTAGTCTAGCAACCAAACTTAGTCTATCCCTAACATCATCTCTCGATACTTCACTAGGGATTCCAAATAAGCAAGTCAAGTGGTGAACAATCACCCAACAAACCAAATCGAGCAAGTTTACTCAACAAGTTTAACCCCAAATATTAACCTCTAACTTAGATTTAGGATCCAAAGAGCAAATGAAGGCTACAGCCCTTCCCCTAGTAGGAAACTACTCACAAATAATGGAAATAAAGCAAAACAAAACTTGAACTAACTTCATCACCATAACTATGGAGGAAAGAGAAAAAGGGAGAAATAATTAAATAATAAAACAAGATCAAAGTAAACAAAGCATGAACTAAACAAGATTAGAGGAAGAGAAAATGAAATAAACAAGAAATTACCAACTTTTAATCTTGTATAAATCTCAAAATATTAATAAAATTCCAAAACTTCAAACCTCAACTCTCTCGCTCCTAGGGTTCTAAAGTTTGAGTACTAATCATAAATTAAATCTCTCTAATAACAAAATAAATTAGCTTTATTACAAATCATAGGAGTTTCGCTTATATAGTACTAAAAGAAAACAAGATTAATTACAAGAAAACCCTCGTACAAAAATCGCAAAGAAAGAAAGGCGTTCCGGAAAACCCAGCGACCCGGGCGAGTTGGAGTGACCCGGGCGCTCGGGTTGGGGTTGATACAAGCGGGTCAATTATGACCAGGGCGGGTCAGACCATCAGAACTGAAATTTCAGTTTTCCGCAAATAGACCCGGGCTGGTCTATTAACCCGAGCGCTCGGGTCACTTTTTCAGTTTCGTCAGCTCACTTTCAAAAGGCCATTTCTCACTCGTTTTTCCAATGGAATTGGGCTTGTGACCACTTGTTGGAAAGCTATTGAGCTAAGATTTCAACTCCTACTGGAATCGCTCAAAAATGTTTTGTGTGCTGAACGTTATGGCCATTTGATGTTGACCCTTGTGCGCAAACCCTTCCAAAACTTCTTATATTTGCCCCCATGAACTTGGTTATACTTCCTTGATGCTTCCTTGACCTTCCTCTTCGATCTTAATATCCGGGGTTGTGCCAGTGTCCTCCAAGCATACTCATAAGTCCTGAAACGAAACAAAGCGCCCAAAGAAAGTGCATACAAGGAGGAAAATTGCATAAATTAAGGAAATAGCTAACAAAATAGCCTAAACTAACCCAAAAACAACTATAATACCAACCAAAAGCTATCAAAAAGTAAAGCAATAAACAAGACATCAGGTTTAGTTCTTTTCATGTTTCTTTCGAAACCTGATGGTATTCGATGTATGTGAGATAGTGACATGAAGATGCTTAGAAGGTACTATGATCGGAGTAACAGTTTTCCTTATTTTATTGGGTGTTTGAAGATTGGGTGAATCATTAATAACCCTTTTCTCTACTTGAAAGAAGCGTACTGTCTTGTAAAGGATATTGTTCTTTGATGTTGGACTTGATTGAAGGTCTTAAAACTAAGTTATGTGGTATGATATTGTTCTGCTCATTAATCCTTTGCTGGTCAAATACCATTGCATCAAAATGGTCTAATGCTGTGATATTTTGACCACGGCTCTATTAAAGAATGCGTTGATTTTTCTCAAGGCTACTCACGCGGGCCACAAGATCTATTAGCATGCTCTTAATCTCGTTGATTCTTCATGAAAGGTAACTCCACATTTGGAATCAGATTGCGTACTCTCTATAATGGATCATCACATGGGAGATTAGAGATCAAGCATGGAAGGGATAGAAGAGGTAATGGAATGTACTTTTTACGAAGTAATTTACAAAGTTTGAGCTTATGATAATATATTAGCATATCCTAAATGAGTGATTTTTTTTAATTTTTGGATGCACCTAGACCAAATGCATGTATGCATCACTTGATTTATGCATGAGACACTAGTGGACCTAGACTTCTAGAATGGACGAAATTCTAATGAACTTAGACTCTTATTACAGACTCCTAAGACGGTAGGAATTCTAGTGACTCGAGACTCCTTGGTTGGATGGACATAGATGGGGGTTAATACTCCTAACATGGATGGATTTAGACGAGCTTAATAATTCTAGATGGAGTGAAATGGAAGAACCTAGACATCTTAGACGAGATGGACTTCAAATGGACTTAGAAACCTTAAATTGACGGATTTTACTATAAGATGGACACTAACACCAATCCTAAATTATAGGATGGAAATATAGGATGATATACTTTAGAATATAGGATGGAGAATAAAAGATGAATATTAAAAATATAAGGTAGGAGATAGAAGATGAGAAAAAGATGGTAATAGGATTTCGAAATGGATAAGAGATAAAGTTATGAGATGTATTCTCGAAAAAAGATTGGAGATAGGAAATAGATGGAGATCACTTTTTAAATGAGATAGGAAATAAGAAAAAGATGATGATAAGTTTTTGAAAAGATACGGGATATGTTTTGGGAAAAGATTGAGATTTTCGAAAAAAGGTGGAAATTTTAAAGAGCCTAAACGAATGCAGGACACAAAAAACGTAAATGGCCATCATAACGTCCAGATTGGCAATAGCATGAGACATATAGGATGCGCACCATGCAATAATAATGTTGCTTGTAGCGCATGCCCTGTGTGTCTGGCGCAAGAGAGGTGTTCCAGGCGCATCAAGATGCGTTTGGCGCACTGCTCCCCAACATGCAGTTTGTCAATGTAGGCAAAGTTTTGGTCAATTTGGCAGTTTTTTCAGTGATATGTTTTCAAAACAGATGCAATGCTAGTTAAACACATCAAGTTAGCAAACAAGAGAATATGCACAAGAAGGCAAATTGGCACGTAACAAGTATGCAAAATTCTCAACCTAAAGTTAACTTCTACGTTTGAAACAATGGTCACTTTTAGGTTTAGGCTTAAAAGGGTCTATGACTAAAAGATTGGTCATACGCTTCGTATCTTTGCTTAAAAAGATGGCCACCTGTAAGACACACTCTAGTCTCTCGTCAGGAACAAGAGAGCAAGGACATGGTTGGGTAGGTTTGCTTATGACTAAGATCCAACACTATCGCTCAGGAAGCTTTTTGGAGGGACAAAGCGCAAACCCCCCGGGGTGGCCTTACGCATAGAACATGCGCTAATGAGGCAAGGATAATAACCTTATAGTGGCTTTGAAGAATAGCCATGCATATACAAAATAGTAAAGTCATTTAAAAGCATAAAAAGAGAATAATTCGTATTTTTCAAGTTTCACCCACTCATCAAACATTAATTTGAATCCTCCCCAGTAAAGTTGCTAAATTGCAGACATATTTTTGTTGCCTACGTGGTGTGAGATAGCATAGATTTTACTACCTCATTGAAGGATTTTATTGAAAAATGTTTTGAATTCGTCAACAAGTCCTTAAAGGAAGACTCGTAAACCCAATTGAATATTGGAAAATCTTAGGGATAACTTAGGGACTTATTCAATGTTGATTTCCCCGTCATAACTTCATAATTGCTCATTGAATCAAAAATTGAGTTTGGGGGTGAGGGTATGAACATGATTAGGAATCACGTTCGCCCATTGCTTACCTCTACTTAATACGATTCATAGACAAATTTTATGCAATTAAAGAACCAAACAAATTGATTTCAACACCATAAAAATATTAATCTAGGTCGGTTCATGAAACACGCAAAATACTAAATTGTAATGACATATTAATTAGCAATCATATTACTGGGATACTAAACCAATTATCCAAATTATCTTATTTTAATGTTAGATCATTTATTTAGGTCTTAAAATTAGCAATAACAAGCATGGGGGTGATGAAAGCAATACACATAAAAGCATGAAAAGATTAAAACATGGAATGTACAAAAATAATAAAGAAACGAGATTAAGAGAGAAGAGTATGTAAGGAACATGAATTATTGATTGATCTACATCATGAATAATCCCTTAATAACATCAAAAAGTTAAATATGAATTGAATAAATGAAAGGATCCTCAGGAATATACCTTAATCACCTTGGTCTTCTGAACAACCTTCAGAAGAGCAATCCTCAAAGCTTGAAATATGAAATCAATCAAAGATCAAAAGTATGAAGGTTACAGCCCTTCCCCTAGGAGGAAACTACTCACAAATCATGGAAATAAAGCAAAACAAAACTTGAACTAGCTTCATCATCATAACCTTGGAGGAAAGAGAAAAAGGGAGAAATAATCAACTAATAAAACAAGATCAAAGTAAACAAAGCATGAACTAAACAAGATTAGAGGAAGAGAAATTGAAATAAACAAGAAATTACCAACTTTTAATCTTGTATAAATCTGAAAATATTAATAAAATTCCAAAACTTCAAACCTCAACTTTCTCTCTCCAAGGGTTCTAAAGTTTGAGCACTAATCATAAATTAAATCACTCTAATAACAAAATAAATTAGCTTCATTACAAATCATAGGAGTTCGCTTATATAGTACTAAAATAAAACAAGATTAATTACAAGAAAACCCTCGTATAAAAATTGCAAAGAAAGAAAGGTGTGTCGGAAAACCCAGCGACCAGGGCGAGTTGGAGTAACCCGGGCGCTCGGGTTGGGGTTGATCCAGGCGGGTCAATTATGACCAGGGCGGGTCATACCATCACAACTGAAATTTCAGTTTTCCGCAAATAGACCCGGGCGGGTCTATTGACCCGAGCGCTCGGGTCACTTTTTCAGTTTCGTCGGCTCACTTTCAAATGGCCATTTCTCACTCGTTTTTCCATTGGAATTGGGCTTGTGACCACTCGTTGGAAAGCTATTGAGCTAAGATTTCAACTCCTACTGGAATCGCTCAAAAATGTTTTGTGTGCTGAACGTTATGGCCATTTGATGTTGACCCTTGTGCGCAAACCCTTCCAAAACTTCTTATATTTGCCCCCATGAACTTGGTTATGCTTCCTTGATGCTTCCTTGACCATCCTCTTCGATCTTAATATCCGGGGTTGTGCCAGTGTCCTCCAAGCGTACTCATAAGTCCTGAAACGAAACAAAGCGCCCAAAGAAAGTGCATACAAGGAGGAAAATTGCATAAATTAAGGAAATAGCTAACAAAATAGCCTAAACTAACCCAAAAACAACTATAATACCAACCATAAGATATCAAAAAGTAAAGCAATAAATAAGACATTAGTATAGTTCTTTTCAGGTTTCTTTCGAAACCTAATGGTATTCAATGTATGTGAGATAGTGACATGAAGATGCTTTGAAGGTATTATGATCGGAGTAACAGTTTTCCTTATTTTATTGGGTGTTTGAAGGTTGGGTGAATCATTAATAACCCTTTTGTCTCTACTGGAAAGAAGTGTACTATCTTGTAAAGGAGATTGTTCTTTGATGTTGGACTTGATTGAAGGTCTTAAAAGTGAGTTATGTGGTATGATATTGTGCTGCTCATTAATCCTTTGCTGGTCAAATACCATTGATCAAAATGGTCTAATGCTTTGATATTTTGACCACGGCTCTCTTAATGAATGCGTTGATTTTTCTCAAGCCTACTCACGCGGGCCACAAGATCTATTAGCATGCTCTTAATCTCGTTGATTCTTCATGAAAGGTAACTCCACATTTGGAATCAGATTGCGTACTCTCTATAATGGATCATCACATGGGAGATTAGAGATCAAGCATGGAAGGGATAGAAGAGGTAATGGAATGTACTTTTTACGAAGTAATTTACAAAGTTTGAGCTTATGATAATAAATTAGCATATCCTAAATGAGTGATTTTTTTTAATTTTTGGATGCACCTAGACCAAATGCATGTATGCATCACTTGATTTATGCGTTCGAACATGTAACTGATTCCTACATATCCCAAAAGATATAATTAGATCGCTTGTAATTGAAGACTACTAAATGCGAAATGCATGAAATGAGGAATTTGGATGCAATGTGACTCCTAAATGTTTTAGAGCTCTAGTTATACAAGAAGTGTATGAATGTTGGACTATACAAAGCATACAAGACTATATTATGAATACAATCCTAATAGACATGTAAGTCTATAGACTTTAGATTCCTAAATGTGATGGACTTCTAGTGACTTTAGAATTTCAAACATGATAGGCTTCTAAGGATGCTGGACTCCTAATATGCATGAGACACTAGTGGACCTAGACTTCTAGAATGGACGAAATTCTAATGAACTTAGACTCTTATTACAGACACCTAAGACGGTAGGAATTCTAGTGACTCGAGACTCCTTGGTTGGATGGACATAGATGGGGCGGTTAATACTCCTAACATGGATGGATTTAGACGAGCTTAATAATTCTAGATGGAGTGAAATGGATTAACCTAGGCATCTTAGATGAGATGGACTTCAAATGGACTTAGAAACCTTAAATTGACGGATTTTACTATAAGATGGACACTAAAACCAATCCTAAATTATAGGATGGAAATATAGGATGATATACATTTGAATATATGATGGAGAATAAAAGATGAATATTAAAAATATAAGGTAGGAGATAGAAGATGAGAAAAAGATGGTGATAGGATTTCGAAATAGATAAGAGATAAAGTTATGAGATGTATTCTCGAAAAAAGATAGGAGATAGGAAATAGATGGAGATCACTTTTTGAATGAGATAGGAAATAAGAAAAAGATGATGATATGTTTTTGAAAAGATACGGGATATGTTTTGGGAAAAGATTGAGATTTTCGAAAAAAGGTGGAAATTTTAAAGAGCCTAAACGAATGCAGGATACAAAAAATGTAAATGGCCATCATAACATCCAGATTGGCAATAGCATGAGACATATAGGATGCGCACCATGCAATAATAATGTTGCTTATGGCGCATGCCCTGTGCGTCCGGCGCAAGAGAGCTGCGCCAGGCGCATCAAGATGCGTTTGGCGCACTGCTCCCCAACATGCAGTTTGTCAATGTAGGCAAAGTTTTGGTCAATTTGGCAGTTTTTTCAGTGATATGTTTTCAAAATAGATGCAATGCTAGTTAAACACATCAAGTTAGCAAACAAGAGAATATGCACAAGAAGGCAAATTGGCACGTAACAAGTATGCAAAATTCTCAACCTAAAGTTAACTTCTACGTTTGAAACAATGGTCAGTTTTAGGTTTAGGCTTAAAAGGGTCTATGACTAAAAGATTGGTCATACGCTTCGTATCTTTGCTTAAAAAGATGGTCACCTGTAAGACGCACTCTAGTCTCTCGTCAGGAACAAGAGAGCAATGACATGGTTGGGTAGGTTTGCTTATGACTAAGATCCAACACTATCGCTCAGGAAGCTTTTTGGAGGGACAAAGCGCAAACCCCCCGGGGTGGCCTTACGCATAGAACATGCGCTAATGAGGCAAGGATAATAACCTTATAGTGGCTTTGAAGAATAGCCATGCATGTACAAAATAGTAAAGTCATTTAAAAGTATGAAAAGAGAATAATTCGTATTTTTCAAGTTTCACCCACTCATCAAACATTAATTTGAATCCTCCCCAGTGAAGTTGCGAAATTGTAGGCATATTTTTGTTGCCTACGTGGTGTGAGATAGCGTAGATTTGACTACCTCATTGAAGGATTTTATTGAAAAATGTTTTGAAGTCGTCAACAAATCCTTAAAGGAAGACTTATAAACCCAATTGAATAATTGGAAAATCTTAGGGATAACTTAGGGACTTATCCAATGTAGATTTCCCCGTCATAACTTCATAATTGCTCATTGAACCAAAAATTGAGTTTGGGGGTGAGGGTATGAACATGATCAGGAATCACGTTCGCCCATTGTTTACCTCTACTTAATACGATTCATAGACAAATTTTATGCAATTAAAGAACCAAACAAATTGATTTCAACACCATAAAAATATTAATCTAGGTCGGTTCATGAAACACGCAAAATACTAAATTGTAATGACATATTAATTAGCAATCATATTATTAGGAAACTAAACCAATTATCCAAATTATCTTATTTTAATGTTAGAACATTTATTTAGGTCTTAAAATTAGCAATAACAAGCATGGGGGTGATGAAAGCAATACACATAAAAGCATGAAAAAATTAAAACACGGAATGTACAAAAATAATAAAGAAACGAGATTAAGAGAGAAGAGTATGTAAGGAACATGAATTATTGATTGATCTACATCATGAATAATCCCTTAATAACATCAAAAAGTTAAATATGAATTGAATAAATGAAAGGATCCTCAGGAATATACCTTAATCACCTTGGTCTTCTGAACAACCTTCAAAAGAGCAATCCTCAAAGCTTGAAATATGAAATCAATCAAAGATCAAAAGTATGAAGTATTCAAAGTGTTTGAGAGCGTTTTCTTATTTGGAAGTCGTAGAAAAAGTTCGTAGAAAATTGCTTCTCGAAATCGAGTGAAAACGAAGTCTATTTATAAGGAAAATGAAAAAAGGGATAAGATTTGAGGATGTGCGGTGCGCAGGCCTTTTGCGCGGCACACATCAATGGTGTGCGGCGCGCATCAGTGTTGTGCAACATGCACCATTATTCGTGAAAATGCAATGACTTGCTCGCTTTTGAATTTGGCTTAATGTCTCGATGTTGCGTGTGCGCAACATCGGCACGCCAGATGCATTCGGGCGCCCGAAGCACATCGACTGATCTGGCCGGGTTCTATATTTATCCAATCCTTATAAGATTCTTTTTTATTCTCAGTTAAAATTATCGTTTAAAATTCGAAAATTTGTTATCCTAAGGATAATATCCGACTTTCATAAAATCATTTATCTTAAAAATTACTTAATAATAATAAATACAATTTAGTATCAAGAATAATTAATTGGGCTTCTAAAATTGCGCTTGGAATCTTTAAAACAATTAAATATGCTTTATGCTTTTAAAAACGATTTTGGATTTAACTCTTTGGATTGCTCGCCTTGGGGTCGGACCGATTAGGACGATGGTATGTATCATCATTGGGTACTTAAATAGGGAGACAAATTTATGTGGAGCATCTTTTGGAGGGTGAAATTGTACGTTGTCTAAGTGAATGCTGAACAATGTAGGCAAGTAAGTTTTTTGTAAAATGAAGTTAAATGCAAAAACAGAGTCGGTAAGTAAGCTTTTGTAAAATGAAGTGAAATGCAAAACATAGTAGGTAAGTAATTTCTTGTAAAGTGAAATAAAATGTAAATTACGGTGTGTAGTTAAGTTTTTGTCATGTTAATTGAAATGCAAAATACAGTGGATAATTAAGTAAGTTTTTGTAATGTGAAATGAAATGCAAAATACAGTGGGTTTAGTAAGTTTATGGCATTTTTTAATTATTTATATTTATATTTTACAAGATAAAATTATTAATAATATAAGTATAAAAATAGAATTTTTAATAATAAATATGCGGGGCGGGCGGGGGTGGGGCGGGGCGGACGGATAAGGCGGGTATAGCATAAAATCCACACCCGTTCCACCACCCATTGTGGTGGTACAATTTTAATCCCCATCCCCGCCAAACCTAGACCCATACGCGCCCCACTTAGGCGGGGATGGGTCGGGTCTCCTACTTGACCCGCCCTACTGCCATCCCTATCTCCAAGTGGCTTAAAATCAGTGTTTGTCATCACTTGACTGATCCTCTCAAGTAATTATAATTGCAGCATATAGCGATATACATAACCATGGAATAAAGAGACATACTGCTCAGAAGTAACTAAATATAGAGAAGGTCAACATAATATGATGATGACATCAATCATAAGCATCCAAAAGTAGTTGGTTCAATGGAATAAGACCTCCCAGGTTAATAACTGAGGCTAACTTAAGATTAATAGCCTCTTAATTCCCCTTGTATCAGCAATAAAACCAACATTGCATGCATAAATATTGACATGCATACATTAGCTTGCCTACCTAGAATTCTATATGGTCTCTTAAGGTAACTATGAGCCTAAGGTCCATGGCTATAAACTACCAATGGACTGACTTTCATCATTGAGGATACCATAAAACCACATATGCATATGAAACCATCCCATCACCATACATAAAGAACCAACATATAGGCAACCAACTAGAGAACCAACTTAGGCGACTAACCAGCAAACAACATAGGCAAAGAACCAGCAGACAACATATAGGCAATCAACATATATGGAGAACTTAACCAACATAGGCAACCAACCAGAAAACAACATATTGGCAACCAACAAAGGCAACCAACCAGCAAACAGCATAAGCAACCATCATAGAGAACCAAAATAGGCAACCAACCATCAAATAATATATCAAAATTAGAAACTAAGATGGGTCATAAACTCATCTGGATTCTAGCAAAACAACTGGAGTTAGTTGCAGCTACATAATTAATGAAGAGGATCATTAGGGTATTGTGTTTCATCAGAATCAAAGCCATCATCTTCGATAGGATTTTGATGATATGCAACAAATTATTGTTGCAATACATTGTAATTAACATCGTCAAGGGCCTCTTCTTCATAATTATCAGAATAACAAGGCAAATCAAGATCATCATCACCAAGAGGCACTGGGGTTGCTAGGATATAACCCTCTTTTGTTTTTGTTTTTCATCTTCTACACCCATTCTTCATCACTTTTAGACGAATAATTCAGCATGCGTATGGAATAGTGACAACAAGAAAATAGGGCTCTATAACAAATGCAAGACACATATCACATACAGAATCGCGTGTAATCTTGAACCTTTGGAGTATAAATACGGAAACCTTTTAAATATAAGTCCAGAAGGAATTACACCAAATCGCATATAAATTATGAAAAAAATTGCACATAATTCAGGGGAAATTGCAAACACAAAGACAAACCTTTGAAGTATAAACCCAAAAGGAATTTCACCTAATCGTAGAGAAATTATAAAGAGAATTGCACATAATTCAGGGAAATGCGCAAACAAAAAACCCCAAACAAGAACCCCAATTTAACCAAAATCCCAGACAAACTTTTTCAACTCAATCCCAAATCACAGCCAAAATCACCAAAATTGCATTGCAAAAGTTCCCAAACACAACCCTTTGTAGTCGAAATTTGTAGATCTACTCAGTTTTGCATCGGAACCAAAAATAATTCGCCTAGTAATTGAAGATTTTTTGCTTGTTCTATAATATTGGAGTGAAGAAGAAGAAAGTATAGAGATCACTAACAATGATGAGATAAGAGAGATTAGGATTTACCGCAAAGATAATGGCAAAACATGGAGAGACAAAATATAGAGAGAGAATTAAATGATAACAACAGATGGATCATGGGTGGGTGAGAATTACGGGAGTAGTGGGTTTCTTAAGTAAGGGCATGAAAGTCTTTCAATACAAAAAAAACTAGGAATAATTGATTTTAATAATACAACATTTCACCGATTAATTTTTAATAAACCAACATTTCAATTATTCCTGAAAAATGCAACCTTTATACCATATTTACTTATTCTAGTGAGTCAAAATGACTTAAAATCGTCGAAAACATTAACTATTTACCATATAAATAGGGGCATAGAGGCAAGGGAAAGGAAAAATTGACGAGTTAGGAAACGTGACTTACCAAACAAACTTATTTTCAACACGTGAAAGCCCATTAAAAAAAATTACCCCCAAAAGGTTATCTTATTCAAGAATAATTGAAAGGTTGACTTATCAAAAATTAATCGGTAAAAGGTTGTATTATTAGAATTAATTATTCCAAAAAAAACTAAATAAGAAAATGTTTGCATGTATTATGAAACGTCAGACTAGGGAAATGGTGCATGTATTGTGAAATGAATGGAGATAATATATGCAAACCATTGTTGTTAAAATCCCGATCCAAATCTTAAGATCTTACGATTCTATGATCCGGAAGGACCTCACCGATCCCGATCGTATGTAGGATATTAATTTTGTAGGATCTTTCGATCCTACCCAACCACAAAAATCACATGACCTGGTAGGATCTTCATACGACTCTACGATCCGATCCTATCGTAAAAAAAATTCACAAATTAATTTCATATATTATATTTCTCCTATTAGATTTTGGTTGCATGTTACTTCAATCTTATAGTATTGAAACACTATCACCATTTGCTAATGAAATAAGTCATTATTAATATGTGTAAATTTTTAACATGATGTTCTTGCTATATTCTAGCATAATTATCTCTATTTTACCAATTCGATCCTACCAACCCCTACGATCCAAAGTAGGATTCCAATCCTGATAACATTGATGCAAACCATTTATTCCTCATGTGTGTGTGTGTGTGTGTGTGTTTTTACACAACAACTTGTGAGGGGGTGAGAATAAGGGAAATTCCCACCCAGGGATTGCTTGGTAGGGATAAACCTATGACCACAAAGTTACTAGGTGAAACTAACCTCTCCAACTACACTAAGTCTTACTTGTTGCATTATATCAATTAATGATTTTATTAACCTTGATGGGTTGCTCTACCCTTTATCTCCTCTACACATATGGATTAAAATGATATAGAACATGTAATTAAAGACATACAATATACTGTAAAGAAACGTAATGAGTCTAGATTACCTAAGAAAATGAAGAATGTAGATATGGTTTGGTGGGATGGTTTAGCTTAGCTTGTGCTAGCTACTGATGGTTTTCTGGTTGTATAGGGTTTTGTGGTGATAGATGTCCTCTGGACACAGGATGTAATGGTGTTCTTTTTCAATATATTTCTTATTTACCAAAAAAAAAATTGATATAGAAAGTCTTGATATAGTGGTACAAGTTTAATCTCATGATTTTATACGGGATCAAACCCCTTTAAGGGCTCTTTGGGGGTAATATTTTCTTTATTCATCCATCTTCATATCCAATTGTAGGAACATATAGATGCATATATAGTGGAATTTTAGGAAACAATTTCCTAACATCTATCATAGGATTGCTAAACATAATCAAACACATGAATCATTTAATAGGGATTAAATATCAAAACTTTGTAGCGTGATTTCCTTGTTGTATGCAAGCTTCGAAGATCTAAGAACCCCAAGTGTTGCTCCTCTAATCAGGCCACGAGCACCAATTGAACACTAATGTTTACTAGAATGGAAGAGAATAAATTATCTTGCTTTTCATAATATAGGTGCCGGTTTAGGGGAGAGTAGATTAGGGTTTCTTAAACTCTCTCTTTTGTGAAAAGAAACTGCTTAATGAATGTCATGCCTAAACCCTAATGTTATATCCTATATATAATAGAAGAGTCATAGGCAAGTTAGGAGAACTAATTCTCCTTCTTCCGCTTATGGCCGACCCAACCCTAATCCTTAATGGATTTGGATTTCCAACTTGTGCTACAATGTGTGACCTCATAGGATTAATATATTTTAGTTATAGGCCCAATCAATATTGTCCTATTAATCATATTTATTCTCTAGCAAG
Source organism: Beta corolliflora (assembly GCA_947648045.1). NCBI lineage: Eukaryota > Viridiplantae > Streptophyta > Magnoliopsida > Caryophyllales > Amaranthaceae > Beta > Beta corolliflora. The sequence continues at coordinate 180,061 of CANSZD010004103.1, forward strand.
AAAATACGATTACTAAAATAATTAACTTTATTATCTTCATAATTTAATTCCTATTTATATTTAGTAATTGTCGGGATGTCTAAGGATGTAACACCCCGACAATTCTCTCTTTTCTAAAATACCTTTTTACTATTAAATATAGATAATTATCAAAGTATTATTGCCCGTGTGAAAACGTATCGGCTTATTCAGAATTTTGCACCGGAAAATATATATAACTAAACTTCATACTTTAAATATAATAAACAAACAAAGTACTTAAAACCAACACACTATAAATGTCTACTTCAAAACCAAACTTAATATAATATGTTACTACTAAAGCAATAGATAAAACAATTTGTTAACACAAGCTCTTCATTCCCAGATTCCCAATGATGCAACATCAGCACACATGTAGATGTCAATGCTCTAAAGAATCTACTCACTAAAATGGGTCATCACATGATCAATAAGGCAAAGCCATGATCACATACACAAACAAAGCACGTAATCAGCAAAGCTGAGTACTACATAACAATACATAAATATTCCTAACATGATACTAAGAAATAATGAGCAGGGATAAATAATAATATAACAATATAACATTCTGCAGATAACTTCTACTGAACTAAACTTTAGTCATCTTTTTATCACTTTATTGGAATAGTTATTGGACCGAGTTGTCTAACTAAAAACCAGCCTTCACCTAGGAAGACGAAATACGGGCGCGACTCCGTATTCCATAATGACCTGCGATATCGAGGAACCTTTGAATAAAAATAGGAACGGTGATCAATCCAATTCCCAGAAAAAGCCACGGCACGCTCACCATGTACCCCAACTCCTGATTGTCCAACTTCAGACGTGCACCAGTCTAAAGTTTATTACTATCCAAGTTACACTTTACGTGACTTACAATTTATTACTTGTTATGACACACAAGTAATACAGAAATATCAAATCAAACATTCACAACTGAATTTCTTTTTATCTTAGGATTTAATAAGTGATCACACAACTTACAAATCCAAGAGTACTTCCTTTTATTCCAATCTTTCTTATTTGTTGAACCTAGCCAACAACCAATCTAACCTTTCAAAGGCATAAATTATCAACTTACCAAATAAGGCCCACAGTCTTCATAGAGTAGTCAAAATAATAATATAAGGGAACACATGATTGAACATGATTCAACTCAATAATTATATTAATTCCCCCATGTGAATTAATAAATAAAGTTCCCAACCACATGCTTGCATCAATATTCCATTCAAACAGGATATTCAAGTCATAATACAATCTTAAAATCAACATGTTTGCACACAGGCATTAAACATGTAAAATCCAATCATAATAGAAATCATATATGAACTTACAAAGTTCCTATACATGATACTACAACTTTTTCTTCCTAAAATCATGATACTAACTCACATAACCCATAGGTATGTACGTACCTTGTATAAACAAACTGATAGGCCACCTTTAATCACTTTAAAAGTCGCCTACTGAAAAATCTCTGCCTAAAACAACCAATATAATTTAAAGTCAATACTCCAATTAAATTCCAGCAACTTTAAAATACTTTAAATCCTCTTTAAAAATATCTAAAAGTTGTTTTTACCATTAAAACTCCAACTACTTATTTTACCTAGCATAGTACTACTATACTAGTCATTAAAATCCATAAAACTACATAATTAATGCCCTTCCTAAAATTTTCAGCAACTTATAAAATTTTAAAACTCTCTTTAAACATACTTAAACATGCTTAAATTCATAATTTGAATCAATCTCATAGTTTATAACATGCTACTATGATTTTCCAATATTTAACACCCTAAAAATTCATGCTTTGATAATTAAAACTCAATCTAAAATTAATAATCAAATCTGAAATTTTAATCTTTTAATACATAACATATATAATCCAAGATTAATCATCAAAACAGTAAATTAAAGTCATTAATCATGATTAGTACTAAAATAAAACATAAAAACATGATCTTTAATTAAAACTTGAGGAGGAAGAAAAGAATTAAACCAACAAAATCAAAAGGGCCAAAGAAGGAAGAGGCGCCGGCCTAGGCAACAACAGCAGCAGCGAAACAGTCGGCGGTGGTGTGGAGAATTCGGTGTTGTGACGTTTCTTGATGAAGAAGAAAGTGTTTCTTGAAGAAGAAGAAAGAAAATTGGAAGAAGAAAAAGAAAACGTGAAAGGAGAGAGAGAGAAGGGCGACGGTTGGTGTGTGAGGGAGGAGAGAGAAAATTTGTGTGGTAAAATAATTGGGTTCAAGGTATTTATATGTAGGCTTTCTTTTTAGGCTTAGGAAAAGGAGATTGGGTTTGAATAGTGTTTGATGATGAATAGGATTGATGAATTAGAACTCCTAACATCCATAAAAATCCTTTTCCTAATCTACTTATAATTTGGGTTCCTCAAGCCCATTTAAACTTCTTTTCCAAATCCAATTAGTATTTCAAACATTTTTCAAAGCATGCCTAACAAAACATTTTAACTTCCTTAAATCCTTAAAATAACTTCTTTGACTTTCAAAATGGTCAACCTTTGAACTATGAAATCATTAAAATGCTACTATATATTAAAATATAAATAACTATATATTAAAATATATTTATAAAATTCATAAAAATAAGGGGGATTACAGTCTACCCCTCTTAAAAGAAGTTTCGTTCCGAAACTTGACACGAAAACTCACACCTTTTCAAAAGTTTTTCAACTCAACTCCCATTGGAGAAATACTTGTGCCACTCATGTGCACTCTTTTGCCAACTTAAAATCACTTGCGTTACTAATGAACACCCTTTTCTTATGCGAAGAAACTATTTATTTTGCACTAAACATGTGCAAATCGCCAAAACAAGCATATAATGCATAAAAATACCATGAAATTAGGTAAAAAGCGCGAAATTCTATCACATTCTACCCCCCTTAAGAAAACGAGTTACGCCCTCGTAACTCACCTCAAGGAATAAAGCTAGATACTTCTTCTTCATTTCAGCTTCAGCTTCCCACGTTGCCTCTTCGGACTCATGGTTCGACCAAAGCACTTTCACGATATTGACATCCTTATTGCGTGTACTACGCACCTTCTTATCATGAATTTTCACAGGCCTTTCCTCATATGTGAGTCTACTATCAATTTGGATCCTCTCAGGCTCCGAGACATGACGCTCATCAGGGATATAATGCTTGAGTTTGGAAATATGAAATACATCATGCATCTTCTCGAACTCCATTGGCAAAGCCAACCTATAAGCTACCTTCCCAATTCTTTGTAGAATCTCATATGGACCTACATATTTGGCACTCAATTTGCCCTTTTTCCCAAATCTCATCACACCCTTAGTTGGTGATACTTTCAAAAACACTTTATCACCGACTTCGAACTCATCCGCCCTTCGCTTCAAATCGGCATAACTCTTTTGCCTATCTTGGGCAGCTTGAATTCAAGCCTGAATCAACTTCACATTCTTGACAGTCTCCTCAATGAACTCTGTCCCCAATACTATGTTCTCACTAAAATCATTCCAGCAAATGGGACTTCTACATTTTCTTCCATATAATGCCTCGAAAGGTGCCATTTTAATACTCGCATGATAACTATTGTTGTATGAAAACTCAATCAAATCTAATTGGTCTTCCCAACTACCCTGAAAATCAATAGCACAGGTACTCAACATATCTTCCATAGTCTGGTTAGTCCTCTCAGTCTGACCATCAGTCGTAGGGTGAAAGGCAGTACTCATTTTCAACGTTGTCCCCAAGATTTAACTAGACCTTTTGCCAAAATTTCGAGAGGAATCTCGAATCACGGTCTGAAATAATATCAATTGGAACCCCATGCAATCTCACTACATGCTTAACATACGTCTTCGCAAGTTGCTTCTTCTTCCATGTCTCTTTAATTGGAATGAACACGGCCGACTTCGTCAGACGGTCCACAATAACCCAAATAGTATCATTGCAATTCCTTGTTCTAGGCAAAGCAGTCACAAAATCCATTGATATGGAATCCCACTTCCATCTCGGAACCTCTAAGGAGTGAACTTTCCCAATGGGTCGCTTATGATCTATTTTGACTTTCTGACAGGTTAAACACTTGGACACGAACTCGGCAACCTCACACTTCATGTTTGGCCACCAATAGATGTGCTTTATGTCCTTATACAGCTTGTCACCCCCAGGGTGCACAAAGTACGGTGTATTATGGCCCTCATCCATAAGACGTCTCTTAAGCTCATCACATTTTTGTGGTACACACCACCTCCCCTTGAACCTCAGACTACCATCATCATGGATCTTAAAATCACCTTCCTTACCTTGGCCCATCTTTTCCTTAATCTTCTCTAGGTGCTCATCCCCAACTTGGCCCTCTTTGATCTCGTCGAAAATTGACAACCCCAACGATAAAGTACTCAATCTTGCCTCGGTCTCCCCAGGATTTAAAATTTCTAGGCTAAGTCTCTGCATATCTCGACATAACTCCTCCGGAACTACCAAGGCATTCATGCTATGACTCGACTTTCTACTTAACACATCAGCAACTACATTCGCTTTCCCTTCATGATATTGGATGTCTAAGTCATAGTCCTTTATCAACTCTAACCATCTCATCTGCCTCATATTGAGGTCTTTCTGGGTGAAAATGTACTTCAAACTTTTATGGTCGGTAAAGATCTTACGGGTTACCCCATACGAGTAGTGTCTCCAAATCTTCAAAGCGAACACAATAGCGACTAACTCTAGATCATGGGTAGGGTAATTAGCTTATAAGGTTTCAACTGATGCGACGCATACGCAATCACCTTCCCATTCTGTTGTAACACACATCCCAGACCATTCTTCGAAGCATCACTATACACCTCAAATCCCTCATTCCCATCAGGCAGGGTCAAAACAGGTGCGGAGGTCACACGTTCTTTTGAAATTTGAAAAGCTTCCTCACACTTTTCACTCCACTCGAATTTTGACTCCTTTTTCATCAAGTTGGACATGGGTCTCGCTATCTTCGAGAAATCTCTCACAAATCTTCTGTAATAGCCAGCTAGACAAAGGAAACTTCGAATATCAAACACATTCTTCGGAGTTGGCCACTCACTCACAGCTTGAATCTTAGCAGGATCTACAGAGACTCCTTCCTTAGACACATAGTGACCCAAAAATACTACCTTCTCCAAACGAAACTCACACTTAGAGAACTTGGCATACAATTGATTCTTCCTAAGCGTCTCCAATATGGTCCTCAAGTGCTCATCATGCTCTTTTTCATTCTTCGAATAGATCAGAATATCATCAATGAATGCAACCACGAACTTATCTAAGAACTCATGGAAAATCCTATTCATTAAGTCCATAAATATGGCAGGTGCATTGGCTAACCCAAAAGGCATTACAGTAAACTCATAGTGACCATAACTAGTCCTAAATGCAGTCTTAGGTATATCCTTATCAGCTACCCTCAACTGGTGATATCCCAAATGCAAATCAATCTTTGAGAACACGCTCGCTCAATTCAATTGATCGAATAGGTCATCTATCCTAGGCAAAGGATACTTGTTCTTGATGGTTACGTTATTCAATTCCCTATAATCGATACACAACCTCATACTCCCATCTTTCTTCTTAACAAACAACACATGAGCTCCCCAAGGTGATGCACTAAGTCTAATATAACCCTTATCGAACAATTCTTGCAACTGCGTGTTCAACTCACTCATCTCCGGAGGTGCCATTCTATAGGGTGCTTTAGATATAGGTGCAGTTCCAGGAACTAAGTCTATAGTGAACTCAACAGCTCTAACAGGCGGCATACCCGAAATCTCACTCGGAAACACATCCATAAACTCATTCACAATTGGAACATCCTTAATATTTACCCCAGCTTCTTTACTCACATCTCGCACACTACAGAAATATAACTCACACCCCTTCTTCATCAACTTCTTTACTTGCATTGCGGAAATAACCCCAAAGTTTTTGGATTTCCCAAAACGTCTATACGAAGTCAGCTTACCCAAAGGGTTCCATAAAGCTACTTTCTGAACTTCACAATCTATCTTGGCCTTGTATAAACTTGGCCAATCCATCCCCAGAATTACATCTAGGTCTCCCAGATTAAACTCTATCAAATCATAAGGAAAAATACAGTCTCCTTTCACCAAAGGCAAATTTCTGAACAACTTGGTACACCTTATGGTCTCACCAGTAGGTATACTAACAGGCAAATCAATCACCTCAAAATCTACTAACCCCAGACTTTTAATAACAGACGAAGAAACAAAAGAATAAGTCGTCCCCGAATCAAATAATGCTTTAACTAGCACGGAGTTAATAGAAAAAGTACCAGATACTACGTCGGCAGATCGTTCAGCTTCATTGCGACTCATCACGAACAGTTTACCCAGAGTCTTGTTCTGGTTGCTCTCACCAGCAGGCTTATTATAGCTCTCTTGATTGTTCTGTGCCCCTGCAGGTTTCGAACCCTGATTTCCTGACTGGTTAAATCCTGACCTCACTTGGTTACTACCCCCATTGCCATTTTGCTATTTCTTTTGCTTAGCAAAGCACTCATACTCCCTATGGCCCTTCTTCTGATAGTAGTTACAAGTCACTGGTCTCCCTTACAGTCTCTACCAGGGTGGTTGTTGCTACACTTCTTGCAGTGATACACTCTTTCAGCTCGACCCCTATTGTGGTTATCCTGGTTGTTCCTTCCTTGGAATTTCCATTACCATTCTGTTTTTCTTGAAATTCCCCTGGTTTCCCCCAGCATTAAAGTCCTTTCTTTTCTCACCTACCACAGCATTCTTTTTATCCCGCCTCGACTGGAGTCCATGAATGTGTGCGGCTCTCCCATACACAATATCTAGGGATTTAAAGGTCTCACCTCCTAACCCCAAATGTATCTCATCAGTCAGCCCTTGCTCAAACCTTTGAGCCTTCAACTCCTCAGTAGCTACAACCTCAGGTGCAAACCTCGACAGTGCTATGAATTTACTGTAGTACTCAGAGATGGTCATACTACCCATCCTAAGGTTAATGAATTCCTGGGCCTTCTGCTTCCTCATAAACGCAGGGTAAAACTTCTCTCTCAAGGCAATCACAAAAGCATTCCAATCGAATCCTTCCACAAAGACTCGGTCTAGCTCCATTCTCCCTCCACCATAAATCGCCCTCATCCTTAAGGTACAGCACAGCCTGACCCACTCTTATATTCTCAGGACAGTTCACAGCCCCAAAAAGTTTCTCAAACTCCCTAATCCAGTTTTCTAGAAAGGTAGGATCAGCTTGCCCCTAATAGTATGGTGGCTTAACCTTAGCTAGCCTTTCAAACATGTCCCCAGCAGTCTCAGGACGCTCAGCTCTCTCTTGAGTCAATTTTTCCGCCAAGAGGCGAATAGCATCAGCTAGGTCGTTGTTGTTAGCCATCCTACTTCGTGACCTGAAAGTAATATAACTCTACTTTAGGTTTCAATATAGCTTATGTGTCAATCTAAGAAGGCAACATTTGATTTGATCAACCAAGATCGCATCAACAAATAATTTCTCAAACAGTTCAAAGTACAACATAAAATGTTCTCTAGTAACCACATAATCATCCATGAAGAAAATATTCACATCAGAATACATAAGTAGAACAAACAAGAATTTAATCACATAATAAAATTTAAACAATAAATGATTCCCAACACGTGCCCAGAATAAATTCTTGCTCACTCATATAAATAAATAATTAACTTTTATTCCTCCAAAAGGGTATTATTAAATAATTGTTACTATAACATTATATTTTCCTAAAACAATGGTACTATAAAACACAGCTCTAATCACTGTTGGCCAACTATCAAACATTATTATATTATTATACTATATTGTTTTCTCTAATCGTAAATATATAAATAGTAACCTAAGGTACCACATTATCATTCTTGTCCTTAGATTCCTTGTATCGTTCAGGCACGAAGATCTCATCTTCAAACTCATCTATGTCCTCATCATAATATTCGACGTATCTCCTTTGTCTTTTAGGTCTCCTTGTAGGTTGAGGCTCTTCATCCTCTGACTCTGAATCAGTTTCATACCTGAAGGATGCATGGTAAATGTCCAGTCTGGTATGACCCCTAGCACGGTCGAACTCCACAATGAGCTCATCATCACTGGCCACCTCTGACCTTAGTATTTTACGCATAATCCACTCTAGGCTGGTATAGTTATTATCATTGACAAGTACATTATTATCGTCACCTTCATTATCACTTATTACAATGGGATTTTGGTAACTTCCTACCCTGGCAGACATGATTAAGGATCTACAACAATTAAATATATTCAATAATATATTTAGTACTTGATAAGAGGTTTTTAGTGTGTCGTTAAGGCACTAAAAACTGCTTTTCAAACAATATTTATAAATCCTAACAAGCAATTACTAAGAGAATAGTAAGGGCAAGTCAAGGGTCGATCCACAGGGAAATTGGGATTGATTAGAGTCTATCTAGTCTAGACTACCTAATTGAAAGGTATTTGGGGGTTTAAAAGATGTTTGGTAACAATTAAGACTATCTATCAGCTAGAACAAGCAAAAATCACGAGTTTAAATATCAAATAAAGACACTAGAGTTAAGGCTACTAGTATGAATAAGAACGGATGATGATTGTTAATGCGATTGTGAAGCAACAAAGACGATTATGCAAGGTTTAGTTCTCCTCTAAAATACTTGAGTCCTCTCTCGAATGGTCCTCAAGAGTAATCGCTTAATCTATCAACTAAATCCTCTCTCGAATGGTCTTTAGTTAATTGATTAAAAGATTCGATAAGTTTGGAAAACCCCTAATGAAGGATCCCCTTAATTTCCACCCAATATCTTGGTATAGAAATTAAGTTGATTCTTGGGGATGATAAAAGAGTTCAAAATCCGATTTAAGAACATTTGAAATCAAAATACCAAAGTATAAATGTGATCAATATCTATCCTAAGGTCTCAAAACACCAAGATCAATGCATAAACTTCTCCATACATCACAATCACATCAACAACATTTTTAAAACCCTAATTCATACTTTCACCCTAACCCTAGATATGAAACTACTCACTAATCATGGAGTTTAAGCAATTAAACAATGAATCTATGACTAATCTAAGGTTAAACATGATTAAGAAATTATTAAACTAATAGAAATCGCAATTATTAAACTAAGAGAATGAAGATCTTAAATAATATGAGAACATAAACAAACACCAAGAGAATGAAATAAAAACTAAAACTTTTAATTGAATTGAATGAAAAGTACCTTGAATGTATTGGAAATCACAAACTATGATCAACAATTCTCAAATCTCAATCAAACTAAAGTGTTTTCTCTCTAATACAAAACCCTAGAATATTGTGTAGAAACTAGAATAAAGCGTCCCCCCCCCCACTCCTCTCGAAAAGAGGGTTTAATGATCGAATGTTTTCTTTCCGGGATCGTGAGGTGCGGGCGCACCAAAAATGAGGTGCGGGCGCACCTTGCTTAGGTGCGGGCGCACCCGTACTCGAGTGCGGGCGCACCCGAGTTTCCGTCTCGGGGTGGAATTCTCTTCGTCAAATGGTGCGGGCGCACCGGATGAAGGTGCGGGCGCACCAATGTAGTCTGTTTTGTGCTCCAGGACTGGTCGATGGTGCGGGCGCACCACTTGTCTTAGGCGGGCGCACCATCGTGTGCGGGGCATACCAAGCGCACCTCGGGCTACCTTTCAGCCTCTAGCTCGATCCCTTATGCCATGTCTCGCATTTCTCGACCCCGAAAAGGGCAATACCGCAATAGAAACACGAACAAACATGGTGAAAGCATATGTGCTAGAAATTCGATCGAAATAGATCGAAAATCTAGCAAAATGTCACTATGACCAAGTATGATCACGTGAATGAAATAGAAGGGAAAAGTGAGGAGAAAGAAGGAAGAAAAGGAGGAAAAGGGAGCTAAAACAAGCCAAAAGAAGGTAATAAAGTGCGTTAGAAACGCACTTATCAAACTCCCCCAAGCTTAGCGTTTTGCTTGTCCTCAAGTAAACCAAGAATGAGAGTAACATGCAACAACCTAACCTATATGCTCTAAATGCAAGGTTACAAACATGACATGTAAGCTAAATGAGTTCATATCAAGATTTAGGAGACCAACCAAACACAAGAGGGAAGATGATTAGGAAGCACAAGAGTGACTCTAAGGTCTCAATCCACCGATCAACCGAGTCTCTTTGAAAGAAAGCTTTCCAAGAATGATTTCTCACTCTTCTCCACTTCCAAGACCCAAGTTTGACTCCTCCCTAGGGATGCTCAACCATAATTGCTCGCCTCTACCATGTTTTGATGACCCTCATCATGACTTGCACAAAATCTCACCCGCCACTACTAAATAGATCAAGTCCAATCTAGGAGTCAACGGGGGCTTTGTTAAGGTTGTAACGGGGCTAGGTTAGGGGTGTGGATCATATTCTAGGAATGTGGTGCAAAAGGGTAAGTGGAGTACAAACTAGGGGTAAAAACTCCCCCAAGCTAGTCCTAACACTATTCTCAATTAAAGAACTCTCACACATATCCTTGAATTTCACTTGTTTCTTTTTCACTTTGTGAACTTTTTCCTTTTTCTCATCAATTTGATCTTTCTTTCTTTTCATTTTCAATAATAAACCAAAGCGGACAATGAGAACTTTCTTTCTTTTATATCTTTTGTCTTTCATTTTCACAAAATTTTTCAACTTTTACCATCATACAAGCACATTAACTCTCTTTCAACCAAGACTTAATATCAAAACCACTTAACTCAACAAAAACTACACATGTACTCCACTTTGGGGAAAGTTTGGCCATGACTCATTATGTGGGTTAAGCAAAAATAGGATAGAAAGGCTCAGATGGGTTGAGAAGCGAATATCATGCGGGTATTCAAGCTTTTGGCTCTGTAGCTCCTATTACTAGCAAAAGAAACGCCCTAAATCATTCTCCTAGAGGCTCGTCTTATGTAATCTTGGGGAGCTAAAATGCAAGTCACAAGTTAGGCGATCAATGGTGAGGGTTGTGAGTGAGTCTTACGAGGTTCTTGGCTCTCCTTCGGGATTCATCGCACAAGGGGCAAGGCAATCCATTCATCCAACTCGCCTAATTTCAAAGAGACTCTACCAAAAGTTATTGGTTTCAAAAGACGCCTAAAGTCACAACAGGCTTCCAAAATCATCAAGTCTAATATAAGGAAGGTCTTCCAATCAAGTCATGAACTCTTTAGCCACAAATCATGCATGCAACCAAGCTATCCTAATGCATAAATTTCTTTTTTCTTTTTTCTTTTTTTTTTTTTTTTTAAGGAAAAAAAACAAGGCAAAAGGATAAGACGAAAAGAAACTACCAAAGCACAGCTGTACATGTGAAGAGAAGTCAGCAGGGGTGGAGGATGTCAATACCACAACAGAAACAATCACCAATACCAACCGAAAACCAATGAGACCCCTAACTTCTAACCGTCTACGACCCCGAAACTCCCTAAGATATAGACATACAAGCAAGTCCCCCAAGCTTAAGCAAAACTCCGCGCCTCGAGTGGCAAAAGGAGGGAGAGGGAGGGGGTTAGGAAAAGCTCCTAATAGTTCCCACCATCCCCCCATCGGGAGGGGGGAAATACCACTCGGAGGACCCATCATAGTAGGATGGGTAGTGGGGGTAAGGACGGAATGAAGGCTCCTCAAATGGCCCTTCTCGAGGGTCGAAAGAAGGGGGGTAGTGGGGATGGTTAGGGAAGGGAGGCTCATGTCCGGAGTGGACATTGGCGAGGTGAGTGCGCCAAGCCACCCTAGACACATGGTCCAGGTCGGTGCGGATACCGGCAAGAGTAGCCATAACCGCATGGTGATTGGCCTTCTGAGAGGCCTGCATCTGCGCTAAGGCTGCCATGACAGAGCCCATGTCGAAAGATTGAGAGGAAGAAGCTTCGGCCACCTCACTCTCAGGAATGCGGTGGTCGGGCCTCGGACCTCTCGGAACGCGGGGATCGATCTCCATAGGCATGGGCTCGGGGATAGCCCGTGGGATGTCATGGGCAGGGGGAACCCGCCAACGGTTTTCGACGTTAGCTGGGAGGTCCCAAACGAAGTCGGGCCCTATATGACAGTAAGGTCGCCCCCCCACAAGCCAGATGCAGTTTTCCTTGTTATAATTGCGCAGAAATTTCATCTGCTGCAAGCCGGCACCATCCAATCCGTTGACCGGCCAACAAGAGGCATGCCGGCTTCCAAGCCGAGCCAAGTCATCGATCAAGTCAAGGTAAGATGCTAGCCGGGTGACCATGCCACCACAAAGAATCTCCCCAGTCACCGTTGTACCCCCCCGAATTTCCTGCAGTCGGTTGAGGAGGAGAGCAGCAAAGTTAATGCGGGCTCTATGGTGAGCCCCGTCAGTGGCCAACCAGAGAACCAGCAGCTCGTCCTTCCGCAACTGCCCGACTTCCTGTTTAGGAAAGATGGTGTAAACCAACATCCTATGGAAGTATCGGAGAGCAAGGTGGATGATCTCCGACGCTTTGGACGAGTTCGTTCGAAACGAAGTCGCATCGTTGGTGATCTTTGCCCACCACTCTTGCTCATTATATCCCCGCGATGACGCTCAAAGGGGCATCGCAGGGGCTCGAGGGTCCATCCCAAACGCCTCACGGGAATTCGTCAAAAGACAAAGGCTCTTGTTTGATTAAACATGCGAAATTGAATAGTTAGAGCACCTGTCACATTACTTACGTTCAACGTACTCAAAAACTCGAGAGTGAGTTGATCGTAAGTAGGTTCACGAATATCGAGGAAGTCCGATAACCCGACATTAGTCGCCATCTCCCCTTATCATCGACTCGATGTTAAGGAAGTTGCAGGTAGTGAGGTCATAGAACTTAGTGGGACGTAACGTGCGCTCAGAAAGTTGTTGGAAAATTTGTTTATGAGCGGCGTTTGGAAACTTTAGAGCATAAAGGGGAGGGGGATGCGAGCTAGACGAAGGTCCTTGTGGAAGAGGACCCCGTCTTTGCTCGCTTAGACTGGATGAGCCTTCACCTCCACTTCTTCCCATGGTGAAAAAGAATATATGTTTGGCAAAAAGGGAAGGAGAAGTGATGATCTTGCCGCAAAGACACAACCACAAAGCGGACTCTCTACACAAAGAAACACGCAAAAGAAAAAAAAACAAAAACACACAAAAAGAAAAATCAAACCACACAAAAGGGAAAACACAAAAAAAAAAAAAAAAAGAAAAATAAAAACTAAGCCTAAGATCTACCAAACTAGCCATCCACAATTAGTAGCAACAAAGTTGCTAGCAATCAAGAGCGTCACCACTCAAAGAGACTTTCAAGCCAATTTCGCCAAACCAACCACAATTATGCACATAAAGCAACAACACCTCACAATTTCAGCAATGTAGTTCTCACGAAGTAAGAATATTATGAATTTATCACAAACCACAAAAATTGCATATGTTCACCACATCACCAAACACAAAAATGACAAAAGTTCATGAACAATCAAAAGAAATTAGGAAAAACAAGCATGCAATCGAAAAGAAAACATACTAGAAGTCCAATTTAGTAGATTATTGATGAAAAAGCAAAGATTAGAAGGGAGTTACCAACATGGAGATGAAAATCCCCAATTTTGAAACCCTAGAAATCGAATCCTTGCAAAACCCCCAATTTTTGTGCTTTGAATGTTGTAGAGAAGATGGTGATAAAGATTTTGGGGAGATTTGCCCTTGAAAGTCGCCAGGAAAAGGGTGTAAGGTCGCCTGGATCTAGAGAGGAGGAAGAGAGAGAAAGAGAGTGAGTGTGAGAGAGAGTTTGAAAATGTGAGGAAAAGAGGAGAGAGAGGCCCGAAAATATTGCCCGGCCCGGTTTGGTGCGGGCGCACTCTCACCGGGTGCGGGCGCACCAACCGAAAATTGTTTTCGAAAAATACGATTGCTGCGGGCGCACCAACAGAGGTGCGGGCGCACCTCTCCCTCTCGTTTTTTCCAAAAATATTTCGTAGGCTTTGGTGCGGGCGCACCACGTCTAGGTGCGGGCGCACCAAAGTCTACTGTTTTTTTTTCAAACTCAGTCGACAGAAGTGGTGCGGGCGCACATGGGCTAGGTGCGGGCGCACCAAAGTCTTCTGGTTTTTCTGAAAATCGTGTGCAAAATTTGGTGCGGGCGCACATGACCAAGTGCGGGAGCACCTAACCCGTCTCGATGTGTACATATTTCGTCTCCAAAACACTCAATTCACTCAACTTCTCATAAAAATTCGGATGTTCCAATGTACCTCTCATGGCCGACCGATAAATCAAAACCGTAACTAACAAAGGAAAAATAAAAGAAATGAAAGAGAGGAAAGAAGAGAAACGGGTTGCCTCCGTGTAGCGCTTGTTTTAAGTCATTAGCTTGACTAAAAAGGATACATCCATCATGAGAGTTGCTCGGGTGAGCGAAGAATCAAGCAACCAATGGAGCCAACAAAGATGCGAATCATGGTAGAGCTTTAAACGTTGACCGTTCACCCCGGAATGGACCGTTCTCACCCATAACCTCATAAGCCCCATAAGGAGTAGTCTTCAACACGGAGAAGGGACCCGACCACTTTGACTTTAACTTTCCTGGGAAAAGCTTTAGTCTTGAGTTGAACAACAAGACTTTGTCCCCAATCCGGAAATCGCGTTGTTGAATCCGGTTGTCGTGCCAGTTCTTCATTTGCTCTTTGTATAGTCTAGAACTCTCATAAGCGTCAAACGAAATTCCTCCAGCTTCTACTAGCCTTTCTTTTCGAGCTTCTCCCGCCAAGTGTAGATCCATGTTGAGCTCCTTAATCGCCCACCAAGCCTTGTGCTCAAGCTCAACCTGCAAGAATGACATGCCTTGCCATACACAAGGCGATAGGGAGTGGTGCCTATGGGCGTCTTAAAAGCCGTGCGAAGAGCCCAAAGAGCGTCATCAAGTTTCAAAGACCAATCCTTTCGTGTCCTATTGACCACACGCTCAAGAACATTTTTAACCTCTCGATTCGAAACCTCAACTTGGCCTTGTGTTTGGGGGTGGTAAGGAAGACCTACTTTGTGATTCACCCCGTATTTCTTCAATAAGGCTTCTAATTGCTTTTTGGCGGAGTGTGAACCACCATCATCGATCAATACACGGGGCACCCCAAATCGAGGGAAGATGATCTTCTTCGTAAGCTTGGTGACTACCTTATGGTCATTGGTGGGAGAGGCAATGGCTTCCACCCATTTGGTCACGTAGTCGACCGCAACAAGAATATATACATTCCCACAGGAAGGAACGAATGGGCCCATAAAATCGACCCCCGGACATCAAACGGCTCAACCTCAAGAATGTTCTCGCCGAGGCATCTCGTGTCGCTTTGTGATGCCACCACTCCGTTGACATCTATCACAAGCCACCACAAATGTTTGGGCATCCTTATGCAATGTTGGCGGAACATACCACATTGGAGCACCTTAGCAACAGTTTTGCTTGCTCCACCATGTCCTCCACATGCCAAAGTATGGCAATGATGCAAAACCGAGGCCATCTCATGATTAGGAACACACCTCCTAAACGTGCCATCAAGACACTTCTTAAAAAGGAGCGGGTCATCCCAAAAGAGAACCTCGAAACTTCTTTAAAGAACCGCTTCCTTTGTTGGGAAGTAAAACCATAAGGTTCAATCCCACAAGCCGATAATTTGCATAATCGCCGAACCATGGAACCTCATTGTTCATAATGGCGAACAAGGCTTCTTCTCTCAAATCGTCCTCGATAGGAATCTTCTCAGATTGTCGGGAGGGAGGCGTGAAAGATGGTCGCCTACCACATTCTCCGTCCCCTTCTTCTCTTTCATCTCAAAATCAAACTCCCGAAGAAGCAACACCCACCTAATGAGCCTAGGCTTAGCATCCTTCTTACTCATCAAATACCGGACCGCGTAATGATCCGTATACACCACCGCCTTATTACATGTCAAGTAGGAACGGAACTTGTCAAAAGCAAATACCACGGCCAACATTTCCTTTTCCGTAGTTGCATAGTTTCGTTGAGCATCATCCGTAGTCCTACTTGCATAGGCTATCACATGTAGCCTCCCTTCCTTGCGTTGCCCAAGAACAACTCCCACCGAAAAATCACTAGCATCGCACATTAGTTCAAAAGGCAAGCTCCAATCCGGAGCTTGCACAATGGGGGCAGAAGTAAGGGCTTTCTTAAGAGTTTCAAAAGCCTTAGTACAAGACTCATCAAACGCAAAAATCAACATCTTTCAAGTAGATTCGTCAATGGTTTGGCTATTTGAGAGAAATCCTTGATGAAACGTCGGTAAAAACCAGCATGTCCAAGGAAAGCACGAACTCCCGTCACCGAGTTCGGTGGCGAAGCTTCTCAATAACCGAAACCTTTCACGGATCTACTTCAATACCCTTTTTCGACACTTTATGCCCAAGTACAATGCCTTCCTCGACCATAAAGTGACACTTTTCCCAATTCAAGTACAAGGTTCGTCTCTTGACACCTTTTTTAACACAAACTCAAGATTAACCGAGACATGTGTCAAAAGACGAACCACACACACTAAAGTCGTCCATGAAGACTTCAATGGAATCTTCTAGCATATCGGAGAAGATTGCTGTCATACACCTTCGAAAAGTGGATGGGGCATTACACAAACCAAAGGGCATCCTTCGATATGCAAATGTCCCATACGGACCAGTAAAGGTGGTTTTCTCTTGGTCATCCTGGATGAATGGGGATTTGAAAGAATCCGGAATAACCATCAAGAAAACAGAAGTGTGAATGACGAGCAAGCCTCTCCAACATTTGGTCAATGAAGGGAAGGGGGGAAATGATCTTTCCGGGTGGATTTGTTCGGTTTCTCGTAATCAATACGTACTCTCCACCCAAAGGATGATCCTAGTTGAGATTGTTTCGCCTTTCTCATTCTCAACTATAGTCATGCCTCCTTTTTTTGGAACCACGTGAATCGGGCTCACCCACTTGCTATCCGAGATAGCATAAATGATTCCCGCGTCACGTAGTTTCAAGATCTCCTTTTAACAACCTCTTTGAGGTTGGGATTGAGCCTTCTCGATGCTCGATGGAGGAGGCATTACTATCGATGAGATGGATACGATGCATAGCAAGAGAAGGGCTTATCCCCTTAAGGTCATCAATCGAATACCCAATGACATCCTTATATTTTTGCAAAATTCCAATCGTTTTGATATAGAAATGTCATCAAGACTCGAATTGACAATAACAGGATAAGTACATGCATCATCAAGAAAAACATATCTAAGAGAGAGGAGGAAGGGGTTTGAACTCTACCTTGGGAGGAGGCTTAGAACACTCCTCTTTTTCGGTGGATGATGCGGCTAGAACCTCAAACGCCTCATATTGCGTGTCCTCTTCCATGTCCAAGTTAAGGGTGTCGGAAAGTGCAAAGATACAAATCGCTCCCGTAATCATCCACACTCATGGTGTCCTCCACCTCATCTTCCACTAGGTTTACCCAAGCAAATTTTCTCCATCATGGGCTTCTTCAAGTGTTTTAGAGAACTCGAACACCACCCGCTCATTAGCTACCTCAACCGTGATTGTGTCGTTTTTGCAGTTTATCACGGCACCCAAAGTCTTCGAGCTTCTCTTCCGGAATAAGAGGAGTCTCGGGATCTTCCTCCATATCCATCACCACAAAGTCGCATGGTACAAACACATGCCCGACTTGAATCGGTATATCCTCCAACTCACCACAAGGGACTCTCACGGTGCGGCCCGCCAATTGAATCGTTTTGCGCGTAGGATGAAGAAGAAATTTCGGGTGCTTTGCAATAGAAAGAGGCATCAAATTGACACTAGCTCCCGGATCGGCCGGTGCACCCTTAGGTTCTAAGTCACCTATCTTCACCGGCAAGGTGAAACTCCCCGGGATCTCTTTGCTTCTTGGGCATAGTTCGTTGCACAAGAGCACTCACTTGGTAAGGTAGGGAGATAAGCTCATCTTCAAGTTTGCGCTTATTGGAGAGGATCTCTTTCAAGAATTTAGCATAAGCCGGCATTTGAGACATAGCCTCAAGGAATGGAATGTTGATTTGTGGTGCTCTTCATCACATTCGTAAATTTAGTGAACTTGTCACTCAACTTTCTCTCTACCAACCTCGTGAGGATAGGGAACCGGGAGGCACATAGGATTTGGTTGGTGGAGGTGATGGCAATGTGTTTTTGTTACCAACTTGAACATGTGACTCATCCTTCTCCTCAACGTCCTCTTTCTCAGTTTCCTCAGCTCCATCCTCTTTCTCAACAATCTCAGCTTCTCCGTCCTGCTCTAACTCCCCATTCGGCATCTTAGGACCCGCATAACTTGTTCCCGACCTCAAATGAATGGCTTTGGCTTGATGGAGGTTGGGGTTAGGAAATGGGTTGGCCCGGAAGTTGATTTGTGGGGGTGGAGGGATTCTTCTCGACTACTTGGGCAATTGGGGTTTCAAGCATTTTGTTGTGGGCTTGTAGCTCTTGAAACCTTTGCTCATGGTTTTGGAGAATTTGGTTCATGGATTGGAGTTGTTGGAGAATTTGGAGAGAGGTGGGATCGGAAGATGGTGTAGGTTCGGGATTTTGTTTGGGGAAAGGAAGGTTGGAGGGAGGTTTTGGGTTGTTGGTCCTTTGATGTGGAGCTTGGTATGTGTTTGACCCTTGTGAGGAGGAACCACCTTGGTTATAGTTTTGGTTTTGGTTATACCCTTGCGCAAACCCCGGGGTTGTGAGCTTGGTTGTACCCTTGTTGAGGTTGATTCCATCCTTGTTGAGGTTGGTTGAATCCTTGGGTGTAGTTTTGTTGAGGTTGTCTCCAACCTCCTTGTTGATTGTTCCTATACCCGATTCCCCGATATCCATCTCCTCTTGCATTGATTGCCGCCACATGCTCCAAATGGGTACCTCCACAATAAGAAGTATCATGGTTAGTACCACCACAAATATCACAAGAAAAAGAGTTTACCTGTGAAGGAGTAGACGATGCAAGATTGATCTTGGAGAGCTTCTTATCGAGTTGGTCCATCTTAGCTTGAATTTGATCCATGGGATCAATTTCAAACTTTCCGCTCTTCTTAGGTTGAGCACCTCTTCGTCTTCCACCCCATGAGTAGTTCTTGATCACCTCCTCGATTGTGGACTCAAGTTGTTCTTGCGGGATCTTAGATAGTTGACCTCCCGCTCCAAAGATCAAGATTGGCCCGTGAAATCGGATCAAGACCATCATAGAAGAATCGCATTAGTAGATTCTTGTTGAACTCATGGTGTGGGCATGAACGGATCATCTCCTTGAACCGCTCCCAAGCTTCGGCAAGTGTCTCATCGTTCTCTTGCTCAAATGAGGAGATCTTCCTCCTTATGTCCGTGATCTTCCACTGGGAAGTATTTCTTTAAGAATGCCATCGTGACTTGTTCCCATGTAGTGAGGGAATTAGCGAGCAAGCTCTTGAGCCATGACTTTGCCTTCCCGGTAAGAGAGGACCGGAACAGGTGCATCTTGATGTAGTCGGGAGACATCATTAGTGGTTATCATGGCACGGATCTCGAGAAACCTGTCGAGATGGTCTAGAGGATCTTCATCGACCCCCCACAAATCTTTCTGCTTTCACCATCCGAGTATACCGAGGGTGAATGCCGAAATTTGTAGTGGTGGTAGGGAGTCGAATTCCACCTTGAAGAACATAGGAACCCGGATTTTGAAATCCCTAAACAAATTGTGGATTTTCTTCACCCATTTCGATTCAACTTCACTTGATGTACTTGAGATTGGTGAAGAAGGCTCGGAACCCAAAGTCGAATTCCCAAATTCTTCCGAAGCTTTCGCAACGTACGGTCGATTTCAAGATCTAGAGGCAATGTGGGTGAACCGTGAGTTCTTCTTCTCATGTAACACAACAAAGCTAAGCGAGAGGATTAGCAAATAACAACCACGATTAAAAAGAAAATAAAAGAAGAATCAACTAAGCAAACTAAACTAAAATATACTTCATTCAATAGCACAGCCTCTCCCTAAGCACGGCGCCATTTTGATAAGAGGTTTTTAGTGTGTCGTTAAGGCACTAAAACTGCTTTTCAAACAATATTTATAAATCCTAACAAGCAATTACTAAGAGAATAGTAAGGGCAAGTCAAGGGTCGATCCACAGGGAAATTGGGATTGATTAGAGTCTATCTAGTCTAGACTACCTAATTGAAAGGTATTTGGGGGTTTAAAAGATGTTTGGTAACAATTAAGACTATCTATCAGCTAGAACAAGCAAAAATCACGAGTTTAAATATCAAATAAAGACACTAGAGTTAAGGCTACTAGTATGAATAAGAACGGATGATGATTGTTAATGCGATTGTGAAGCAACAAAGACGATTATGCAAGGTTTAGTTCTCCTCTAAAATACTTGAGTCCTCTCTCGAATGGTCCTCAAGAGTAATCGCTTAATCTATCAACTAAATCCTCTCTCGAATGGTCTTTAGTTAATTGATTAAAAGATTCGATAAGTTTGGAAAACCCCTAATGAAGGATCCCCTTAATTTCCACCCAATATCTTGGTATAGAAATTAAGTTGATTCTTGGGGATGATAAAAGAGTTCAAAATCCGATTTAAGAACATTTGAAATCAAAATACCAAAGTATAAATGTGATCAATATCTATCCTAAGGTCTCAAAACACCAAGATCAATGCATAAACTTCTCCATACATCACAATCACATCAACAACATTTTTAAAACCCTAATTCATACTTTCACCCTAACCCTAGATATGAAACTACTCACTAATCATGGAGTTTAAGCAATTAAACAATGAATCTATGACTAATCTAAGGTTAAACATGATTAAGAAATTATTAAACTAATAGAAATCGCAATTATTAAACTAAGAGAATGAAGATCTTAAATAATATGAGAACATAAACAAACACCAAGAGAATGAAATAAAAACTAAAACTTTTAATTGAATTGAATGAAAAGTACCTTGAATGTATTGGAAATCACAAACTATGATCAACAATTCTCAAATCTCAATCAAACTAAAGTGTTTTCTCTCTAATACAAAACCCTAGAATATTGTGTAGAAAGTAGAATAAAGCGTCCCCCCCCACTCCTCTCGAAAAGAGGGTTTAATGATCGAATGTTTTCTTTCCGGATCGTGAGGTGCGGGCGCACCAAAATGAGGTGCGGGCGCACCTTGCTTAGGTGCGGGCGCACGGACTTCAAGTGCGGGCGCACCCGAGTTTTCTGTCTCGGGGTGGAATTCTCTTCGTCCAAATGGTGCGGGCGCACCGAGATGAAGGTGCGGGCGCACCAATGTAGTCTGTTTTTTGTGCTCCGGGGTGGTCGATGGTGCGGGCGCACCAGGTGTCTTGTGCGGGCGCACCATCGTGTGCGGGGCATACCAAGCGCACCTCAGGCTACCTTTCAGCCTCTAGCTCGATCCCTTATGCCATGTCTCGCATTTCTCGACCCCGAAAAGGGCAATACCTGCAATAGAAACACGAACAAACATGGTGAAAGCATATGTGCTAGAAATTCGATCGAAATAGATCGAAAATCTAGCAAAATGTCACTATGACCAAGTATGATCACGTGAATGAAATAGAAGGGAAAAGTGAGGAGAAAGAAGGAAGAAAAGGAGGAAAAGGGAGCTAAAACAAGCCAAAAGAAGGTAATAAAGTGCGTTAGAAACGCACTTATCAGTACTCTCCCTGTACGCAATTCCCAACAATAACAATAAAAAGTTGCCATTAACATCATAAGCACAAGAATGTAACAATTAGCAGGGAAGAAAAATTATTATAAATAGTTAGCAGGGAAGAAAATAATAACATGCTGAACTAACTATTCAATGCAGGCATATAATATTTCTATCCTATATGCCCTTCCTATACTACCCATCCTCACAATACAGCAAATAAAACTTTAAAGGTAATAAAATAATGCAGACACTAATTATAATTTTCAGATAACAAAAATAATAAAAGTATCAAACTAAATAAAAAGAAATTCGCCTAATAGTTTCGGAAGAAAAAAAAATTCGGACATAACAAAAAATTTCGAACCAACAAAGAATTGAAAAAAAACGAATTTCGACTTAACAACAAAAAAATTTCGGACAATAAAAAAAAAATTCGGACCCTCCTAAAAAAAATTCGGACCTTAAAAAATAATTTCAAACAATATATTCTTATTCCCAATTTAAGGTAATAACGTTTTTCAAAACGAATAAGTAGGAGCGATTCTAAGAGTTTATTCAAATAACTAGTAAGTTAGTTAGGCGCCTAAAAGTTTTGAAAATAACCTAAAGCTCCCAGATACCACTTTGTAACACCCCGACAATTCTTTCTTTTCTAAAATAACTTTTTACTATAAAATATAGAGAATTATCAAAGTATTATCGCCCGTGTGAAAACGTATCGGCTTATTCAGAATTTTGCAGCGGAAAATATATATAACTAAACTTCATACTTTAAATATACTAAACAAACAAAGTACTTAAAACCAACACACTATAAATGTCTACTTCAAAACCAAACTTAATATAATATGTTCCTACTAAAGCAATAGATAAAACAATTTGTTACACAAGCTCTCCATTCCCAGATTCCCAATAATGCAACATCAGCACACCTGTAGATGTCAATGCTCTAAAGAATCTGCTCACCAAAATGGGTCATCACAGAATCAATAAGGCAAAGCCATGATCACATACACAAACAAAGCACGTAATCAGCAAAACTGAGTACTACATAACAATACATAAACATTCCTAACATGATACTAAGAAATAATAAGCAGGGATAAATAATAATATAACAATATAACATTCTGCAGATAACTTCTACTGAACTAAACTTTAATCATCTTCTTACCACTTTAATGGAATAGTTATTGGACCGAGTTGTCTAACTAAAAACCAGCCTTCACCTAGGAAGACGAAATACGAGCGCAACTCCGTATTCCATAATGACCTGCGATATCGAGGAACCTTTGAATAAAAATAGGAACGGTGATCAATCCAATTCCCAGAAAAAGCCATGGCACGCTCACCATGTACCCCAACTCCTGATTGTCCAACTCGGACGTGCACCGCCTAAAGTTTATTACTATCCAAGTTACACTTTACGTGATTTACAATTTATTACTTGTTATGACACACAAGTAATACAGAAATATCAAATCAAACATTCACAACTGAATTTCTTTTTATCTTAGGATTTAATAAGTGATCACACAACTTACAAATCCAAGAGTACTTCATTTTATTCCAATCTTTCTTATTTGTTGAACCTAGCCAACAACCAATCTTACCTTTCAAAGGCATATATTATCAACTTACCAAATAAGGCCCACAGTCTTCATAGAGTAGTGAAAATAATAATGTAAGGGAACACATGATTGAACATGATCCAACTCAATAATTATATATATTCCCCCATGTGAAATAATAAATAAAGTTCCCAACCAACATGCTTGCATCAATATTCCATATAAACATGATATTCAACTCATAATACAATCTTAAAATCAACATGTTTGCACACAGGCATAAAATATGTAAAATCCAATCATAATAGAAATCATATATGAACTTACAAAGTTGCTATACATGATACTACAACTTTTCCTTCCTAAAATCATGATACTAACTCACATAACCCATAGGTATGTACGTACCTTGTATAAACAAACTGATAGGCCACCTTTAATCACTTTAAAAGTCGCCTAATGAAAAATCTCCACCTAAAACAACCAATATAATTTAAAGTCAATACTCCAATTAAATTTCAGCAACTTTAAAATACTTTCAAAACTCCTTAAAAATATCTAAAAGTTGTTTTTACCATTAAAACTCCAACTACTTATTTTACCTAGCATAGTACTACTATACTAGTCATTAAAATCCATAAAACTACATTATTAATGCCCTTCCTAAAATTTTCAGCAACTTATTAAATTTTAAAACTCTCTTTAAACATACTTAAACATGCTTAAATTCATAATTTAAATCAATCTCATAGTTTATAACATGCTACTATGATTTTCCAATATTTAACACCCTAAAAATTCATGCTTTGATAATTAAAACTCAATCTAAAATTAATAATCAAATCTGAAATTTTATTCCTTTAATACATAACATATATAATCCAAGATTAATCATCAAAACAGTAAATTAAAGTCATTAATCATGATTAGTACTAAAATAAAACATAAAAACATGATCTTTAATTAAAACTTGAGGAGGAAGAAAATAATTAAACCAACAAAATCAAAAGTGACAAAGAAGGAAGAGGTGCCGGCCTAGGCAGCAACAGCAACAGCAGCAGCGAAACAGTCGGCGGTGGTGTGGAGAATTCGGTGTTGTGACGTTTCTTGATGAAGAAGAAAGTGTTTCTTGAAGAAGAAGAAAGAAAATTGGAAGAAGAAAAAGAAAACGTGAAAGGAGAGAGAGAGAAGGGCGACGGTTGGTGTGTGAGGGAGGAGAGAGAAAATTTGTGTGGTAAAATAATTGGGTTCAAGGTATTTATATGTAGGCTTTCTTTTTTGGCTTAGGAAAAGGAGATTGGGTTTGAATAGAGTTTGATGATGAATAGGATTGATGAATTATAAACTCCTAACATCCATAAAAATCCTTTTCCTAATCTACTTATAATTTGGGTTCCTCAAGCCCATTTAAACTT
Organism: Beta corolliflora; assembly: GCA_947648045.1. Classification (NCBI taxonomy): domain Eukaryota; kingdom Viridiplantae; phylum Streptophyta; class Magnoliopsida; order Caryophyllales; family Amaranthaceae; genus Beta; species Beta corolliflora. The sequence continues at coordinate 204,810 of CANSZD010004103.1, forward strand.
CTTTTCCAAATCCAATTAGTATTTCAAATATTTTTCAAAGCATGTCTAACAAAACATTTTAACTTCCTTAAATCCTTAAAATAACTTCTTTGACTTTCAAAATGGTCAACCTTTGAACTATGAAATCATTAAAATGCTAATATATATTAAAATATAAATAACTATATAATAAAATATATTTATAAAATTCATAAAAATACGGGGGATTACAAATGACATATTCCTTCAATCTACCACTTGTCCGAAGACAAGAGCGCAATGTTAAATTCCTTAAGTCACTTAATGCCAATTTTGATAATACTATGTTATTCTCAAATTTTTGTTCCTTAATCGCCGAGTTCGAACTGCTCAAATAAGGATTAACTCTTTAATCCTATTCTGCATGGCCATGCAATTTTTCAGTTCTCGCTCATCAAGGCCCATACACCATTCCTATTTAATAGGAGGACTTACCCATTCTTGAATGACCATAACTCCCACTCAATTCTTAGCCCACCTGATCACTGCCTTTATAACCTCCTTTTACGGCGCGACGTTTAACAGTGTCATTGTTAAACTAATTATATTGTGGTTATTAAGACATACTCATGTCTAAGCTAAGGAATCCACTTAATATAGTAGTTTGATTCTACTTTTAGAATCTAATTAGGTCAAGTCTCAATGTATCAAATATACATCCATATAATCAATTAGACATCTCTATGTATCCATAGCCCATGGAACTGCGCTATCAATTAATTATACACTAGTCTTTTAAATAAATCACTTATGTCCAATTTAGTGATTTAGACTATGGACTTTAAATAAATTGTGATTTCAGTTCACTTTATAGGGTTTCATTATCAAAACGTTTTCGATAATCCTATTTGAAAACACAAATTATTTAGACATTTTACTTAATACTAAACCAAACAATGGAATAAGAATGAATTTTTTATTGACAAACATTCAAAACATAATAAATGTCATTACAATTGTAAACATGAAGTAAACAACCTAAAGCCATTCTCCCATATGCTTAAGCCCCATAGACCTAGTATCACACTCATGCTTAGGATCTGCTACATTATCCTCAGTATGAACTTTGCTTACTTTCACATCCTCTCTTCCAACGATCTCTCGAATAGATGGACTTTCCTAAGCACATGTTTAGACCTTTGATGCGATCTGTCACAATACAACTCAATGACATTTTCAATGCTAGGAACTACATCAAGCTCACTAATGAACTTTTTGATCCAAACAGCTTCCTTTGCTGCATCTGCTGCTGAAATGTACTCAGCCTCTGTTGTAGAATCCGCGATGGTACTCTACTTAGAGCTCTTCCAGCTCACAGCTCCACCATTGAAACAAAATATGAAACCAGATTGAGATCGGAAATCATCTCAGTCACTCTGGAAGCTTGCATCGGTGTAACCAGTAACAACCAACTCATCATCTCCACCATAAACCAAAAAATGATCCTTAGTCCTTCGCAAGTACTTAAGGATGTTTTCGCTGCAATCCAGTGCGCATCTCTTGGATTATTTGACTGGTATCTGCTGCATATACTCAAAGCATATGCAACATTCGGTCGACTGCATATCATGGCATACATAATAGATCCTACTACAGAAGCATAGGGAACATTACTCATACGCTTGACCTCATCGGGACTCAAAGGACACTGAGTCTTGCCAAATGTTATGCCATGTTGCATGGGAATGAAACCTCTTTTGGAGTTTTCTAGCTTGAACCTTGCCAGAACCTTATCAACTATAAGTCTCTTGACTAAGTCCAATCAGCCTTTTCGATCTATCTCTATATATAGATCTTTATTCCTAATATGTACTCTGCCTCTCCTAGGTCTTTCCCAGAGAAATAATTTTTAAGCCATTCCTTGACTGACTCAAGCATGGTTTTATCATTTCCTGTAAGAAGTATGTCATCCACATATAAGACCAGAAAAGTAATACTACTCCCACTTAACTTCTTGTATACACAAGATTCCTTTTCACTTCTGAGAAAGCTAAATTTCTTGACTGCCTCATCAAATCCGAGGTTCCAACTCCTGGATGCTTTGCTTTACTCCATAAATGGACTTCTTAAGCTTGCATACCCTTCCTAGATTTTCTGGATCTTCAAAACCTTGAGGTTGTGTCATGTACACATCCTCTTTTAAGATCCCATTCAAGAAAGCGGTTTTGACATCTATCTGCCATATTTCATAGTCATGAAAGGTAGCCATCGCAAGGATTATCCTAATGGACTTCAGCATGGCTATTGGTGAGAAGGTTTCATCATAGTCAATACCATGAATTTGTTTGAAACCTTTCGCCACCAACCTTGCTTTGAAAACACTAATGTTTTTATCCTTGTCTGTTTTCAACTTGAAAATTCATTTGCATCCAATGGGTTTTACCCCCATTAGGCAAATCAACCAAGTCCCATAATTGATTTTCAGACATGGAATCCATTTCAGATTTCATGGCCTCAAGCCATCTTTTGGAGTTTTGACTCTCCAAACCATCTTTGTAGCTAGTAGGCTCTTCTCGATTCTAAAATTGTTATTTCGAACTTTCGAGTCAAAAGGAAATCAATATATCTCATTTGGCAGAGTAGAAATAAGGTATACTGGGAGCATTGTGCTCCTAATATAACTATTGTATGTAAACAGTTGACAAGCATTGTTAAAGCTAGAGTGAGTGCAGTTCTGCCCCAAAAGCTCTCTAGGAAAGATATGAACTGGTTTCAATGTCTGTAAAGTGGTGACTGGTTTCAATGTCTGTAAAGTGGTGAAACTACCTATGTAGTGTTGTGAGCTTATTGCTTTGTACTAGTCTTAGGGTGAGGGGGTCCAATCTAGTTGGTTTGCCTCCCCTTTCATTGGTTTTGGTTGTAAAATGTGGTTCATATATATAAAATTCTCACTTGCTTAGCAAAAAAAACAATATATCTCTTTTACGGAGTTGGGGAATAACAGAAGTTGAGTGACTTTGCATGGAGTATCTCCAAGTGGGACGGTAGGAGGTACGTGAATTGAATGCACCGCCTCCTGAGCATTTTCATGCCGGGCGGCCTCTAACAAGTTGTTAACCTCATCCATTTGTTGCTCATCTCGAATTCCTTCGAGATATACATTACTCCCACTTGTTTTTCTAGAAATAAACTCCTTTTCAGGAAAGACACCATTACGAGCAACAAACACTTTGTTTCGCTTTGGTTATAGAAGTAGTATCCCTTAATCTCTTTTGGGTAACCCACAAAGAGACATTTATCTGATTTGAGTGAAAACTTATCAGAGAGTAAACGTTTTACATAAGCTTCACAACCCCATATCCTAAGAAAAGACAATTTTGGAACGTTTCCAGTCCACATTTCATTTGGTGTCTTTTCCACTGCTTTGGATGGTGCTTTGTTAAGTGTGAATGTCGTTGTTTCAAGCGCAAATCCCTAGAATGAAATAGGAAAATCAGCAAGACTCATTATGGATCGAACCATATCTAGGAGAGTTCGATTCCTTCTTTCAGAAACGCCATTTAACTGCGGTGTTCCTAGTGGAGTCCATTGTGAAAGTATTCCACAACCTTTTAAATGATCACCAAATTCTTGAGATAAATATTCACCACCACGATCGGATCGCAATGCCTTAATTTTCTTCCCAAGTTGGTTTTGTACTTCATTTTGGAACTCCTTGAATTTTTCAAAAGATTCCGACTTATGCCACATGAGGTAAACATATCCAAACCCGCTTACATCATCGGTAAAAGTTATAAACTAACCATACCCTCCCCTAGCCAACGTACTCATAGGTCTGCACACATACGTATGTATGAGGGCTAAAAGGTCGTTGGCCCTTTTCCTTGAACCTGTGAAATGAGACTTTCTCATTTTCCCCATCAAGCAAAACTCACAAGTATCAGATCCGAAATCAAATGATTTGAGAATTCCATCTTTATGAAGTTTCTCAATGCGCTTTGAGCTTATGTGGCCTAATCGACAATGCCATAGGTATGTAGGATTTGAATCATTTGCTTTATATTTCTTGTTGTCTATGTTATAGATGTGAGTTTCTAAATCTAGCACATATAAACCATTTGATAACTTAGCGGAGGCATAGAACATATCATTCAAATACGCAGAACAACAATTGTTCTTTATTGTAAATGAATAACCTTTGGAATACAAAACAGAAGTCGAAATGATGTTCTTTGTGATAGCAGGAACATAATAACAATTATTATGTTCTAAAACTAATCCTGAAGGTAAAAGTAGACTATATATATATACTCCCACTGCCAATGTAGCAACTCGTGCTCCATTGCCAACACAAAGATCTACTTCTCCCTTTCCTAATGTTCTACTTCTTTTGAGGCCTTGCATATTACAAATAATGTGCGAACCACAAGCAATATCAAATACCCAAGAAGCAGAATTTGCTAAGTTAACTTCTATAACATACATATCTGAACTATAAACTTCTTTCTTTTGATCCTTCAGATACTTGGGGAAACTACTCTTCCAATGACCAACCTTGTTATAGGTGTAACAATAGTGCACATCAGCAACTTTTGGTTTTGGTGTAGTCTTTTGCTTTTTAGTAGTTTCAGACTTGGCAACTTGTTTGCTTTCGTCCTTCTTAATAGCAATCCCAATCCTATTGAGCGATTGTCCTTTACTAACCATAAGAACATCCTTATGTTCTTTTCCTGGCTTGTTAGGGATGTTTTGCACGGTCTGAGTTAGTAATTCATGCATCTCTTGCATCGTTGCTTCCTCTCCTTGCATGTGTAAGTTGTTTAACTTTTCAGTTCTGAGAACGATTCCCATGTCTCTTTCACTTGCAGTGAAACGTTCAGTATTCAATTTGTCCTTCGAAAGGACACAGCGCAAATTACAAGTAGAATTGTTGTTATTGTTGTTGTTGCTGGTGTTATTGTTGTTGTTGTTATTGTTACTAGACATGATTACTACATCAAATAATAAAGCAAGAATCAATCGATGTTTATCAAGAAAGCAACAATTAAACAAATTGTAATTAACTACTACCCTATATTTAAAATGAAAGTCCCCAGTTGAATAAAGGAATAACAAAGATTCCTACCTACTACAATCAAATAGACTTTGGCCCTGCCTTCAATTTATAATAGTTGAGGTAAGTAAACATTTTACTAATTATAACTAATTATAATTCTTGGTAGATAGGTTAACAACTCCTTGTTTACTCCTATCTCTTAGCTTCAAAACCCAAAACTTTATCTTTTGATGATTTTGTTGAGTTAAACCAAACATTAACATGTAAGTTTCAAAAACTACCCTACTATCTCCGGAATTATAAGCAATACCCTGCGTTAGCAGAACCTATTACTCATGATCTAAGGCTAAATAAGTGTTGTTTGGAAAAGCAATTAAAACTCAATATTACTCTTGGGGACCTAATTACTAATATGGTCAATCAATAGTGAACACACAAATCAACTAACCACATACGAACTTAGAAGCAAGCATTTAAACAAAATAAATGCTAATATTAATAAAAGCAATAATTAAAATAATCTAGTATGGCCCCTAAACTTAGGAAAATAACTAATCTTCATGAATCTTCCTTTTAATCTCCATGGATCACCATCCTTAAAACTCCTTGGATCCTCATGCTGGATTACATAATTTGAATTAAATAAATAACAAAAATTTAAAGTTACAAAAATACAAACGATTCGCAGATCGTATTTAATTTACATTCAAATATAACGATTCGCATATCGTATTTACTATCCTAATTTGGGTCATACTAGTCATAATATGCAAAACATAATATCATACATATTACATTAAACATGCACGCATTTATAATATCAAAATAAAATAAACACTAACTATTTACTTATTAACAATTAATAAGCAAATAAAACTTTCCATAAGAATCATAAAACTTAACAATTTTAAGCTAGAAATTGTTTAGGAAACATTAATATTTTAATTCAGTTACAATTTAAATATGACAATAAAAATTATTAATGAATTTGCAAGTATTGGAATTCTTTCATTATGCTCGAAATAAAAAAAAAATCAGAATTTTCCAAAAAAAAAAGTTCATTAAAACTGCAGTCCATAAGGCCCGTTCTTTTGGACTGAACTGGGCTGAACTAAACTGAACCGAATTGTGAGAAACCGAAATGCGGGCGAACCAACTCGAACTTAACTTAACTTAAAATAAGTCCAAAAGAACAGGGCCTAAGACTTCTTGTGGTTTGAGGAACCACGACAAAACATGACAGCCGCGCCAACACACAACTAGCCAGCACACAGCAAGCCACCACGCATCACCGGCCAACAGTCACTACCACCTGCAATCCCACACTGCGTTGAGCACCTCAGACCTCCGGTCATCTCGGCCGCCAGCAGACGTGGGTAGCAGAACCACCCACGCCCACCAACATTCGCGGACACCCGTCGCCAGCCAACAGCCACAGAGGACCGACGCCGGCAGACCGGTCACATTGCCCCACAGCTTTGCCAGGTCATACTGGCCGTGTCGCTCGCGGCAAAGCACAAAGCCACCAGCGCGACCCGGCCAAAGACGACATGACCAACGCACGTCAAATGTGCGTGTTTCTGCTGCTCCACCGCCGTGGTTGAGTCCCTTCTGCCTCCCGAACCTCACGCCGCCCTCCACCGTAGCTCCACCGATGCAGGTGGGGACACCCAACCATGATGGGCAATCCTTTTCAATTTTGTAACAATTTACAAAAATTTCAATTAATCTTTAACTAATAATTATTTAAAGATTTAGAATTTAATTAGGTTTTAAAAAATCCGAAAATTTGTGGCAGACATTTTGAATCAATCAACAAATTTTAAACAATTTTTTAGGTTTTTTGAGATTAGATTTGAATGCTAAATCTATATTAAACATTAAATCTGACAAAAAATTCAAAATTAGGGCAAAAATCAAATTATATCCAAAAATTCGGAAAATTAACAATTAAATTCCGAAAAATTCAAAAATAATTTTAGTGTGATCTACTGAATTGTCATAACAAAAAAAATAAAATATTTTAATTATTATCCTTAAATTCTATGAATAATCAAATAAAACTTAAAATTTAACTAAAATTCACAAATAACATGATAAAAATCCGAAAATTAGATGGAAAAATAATCAAATTATTTTCAGCCATCATATTATTCTAGATCTATATGAGTGATGAACATTAGATTTATTTAAAAAATTAAAAATTAAATCTTTAATTGTTAACAAATTATTTCAATGATTAATCAAATTAAACATTAAATATTTTTAAATCTAACAAAAATATTTATAAAAATCCAAAAATATTTTCGTCCATAATATAAAAAATCGGACCTATATAAAATTATTTTGAGCATAAATCACAAATAAATCAATTAATTTACAATTTCCAATCAATTAATATCAAATATCAATTATGCAAATTCAAGCCATAAATAAATCCTTCCATTATTGAATAAAAATAATAACTTTGCATACAATTACATGATCATATGAATATTATGAATTAGGCAAAACTGATATCACTGTAGGAACATATAGATGCATATATAGCGGAATTTCAGGAAACAATTTCCTAACATCTATCATAGGATCGCAAAAACATAATCAAACACATGAATCATTTAATAGGGATTAAATATTAAACCATTGTAGCGTGATTTCCTTGTTGTATGCAAGCTTCGAAAATCTGAGAGCCTCAAGTGTCGCTCCTCTAATTAGTCCAGGAGCACAAATTGAACACTAACGTTTACTAGAACGGAAGAGAAGAAATTCTCTTGCTTTTGATGGTGTAGGCCCCGGTTTAGGGGAGAGTAGATTAGGGTTTCTCAAGCTTTCTCTTTTGTGAAAAAAAACTACTTAATGAATGTCATGCCTAAACCCTAATATTATATCCTATATATAATAGAAGAGTCATAGGTAAGTTAGGAGAACTAACTCTCCTCCTATTCCCCTTATGGTCGGCCCAACCCTAATCCTTAAGGATTTGGATTATTTTGTCCAACTTGTGCTACAATGTGTGACCTCATAGGATTAATATATTTTAGTTATAGGCCCAATCAATATTATCCTATTAATCATATTTATTCTCTAGCAAGACAATACGATTATTTTTCTTCGCGCCTTCTTTTCTCTCAGTGCACGATAAGAAACCCATTCTTATCCTACACCGACGCCATGGCTGGGAAATCGAAAGCAAAAACCAAGAAATCAGCGAGCAAGACTAACAATAAAGGGAAGCAAAAGGGACCTTTGAGTCATGTGGTTGGGCAAAGACACAAATCGCGTGGCGGACCTCCATGGAATTGCGACATTGGAGATTCACGCCCCTGGGTTCGAAACTCATCTTTCACCCCGGAGTTCATTGAAGGATCTTCATAATCAACAGAAAGAAAAGGCGCAATTGTCGGAATGGTTAACAATCATGAAGAAGAATCAGGGTCGATTGGAGCAAATTGAATCAGGTAATCAACATTCTCGTATTCTCATGCCTGAATTTGAGGAAGCTGCAACCCCATTGCCTGAATCACATGAAAATTCGCATATTAAAATTGACCTAGAAGATGTTCAAGATGAAATTGCTTATTGGGAATCATCAATAATATGTTATGTCATAGGTGCTAATCCACCATTCCTCGTAATGGATGGATTTCTACGAAGAATTCGGGCAAAAATGGAGTTGATAAGGTTGTTTCTAGTGAGAAAGGGTATATTTCTTGTTAGTTTTCATAATGTAGAACAACGTGATCAAATACTCCTAGATGGTTTCCATTTCTTTGACAAGAAACCTTTAATTGTCAAGAAATGGCATCCCCGACATAGATTTCCGAAAAGAAGAACTTAAAACTGCTCCAATGTGGGTCAATTGCCTTCATTAGACCTAATGTATTGGGGAGAAAAATGTATTTTCAAATTAGTGGCGGGAATTGGTAAACCACTTAGGTTAGACCAATCTACCATTAATAAGGATAGATTACAATATGCTAGGTTTATGGTGGAGGCACAAATGAATCAACATTTCCCAACTGAAATTCAGTTTGAAAATGAGAAAGGCATTATGGTCACACAGAAGTTCTTGTATGAATGGAAACCTATAAGTTGTAAGAAGTGTCATGGAGTGGGTCATTCAAAGGAAGAATGTAAACACAAGCCTCAGCAGGTGAAGCATCAATGGGTTCAAAAGCATAAGATTGTGCAGAAAGATAAAGATGGGTTTCATAAGGTTTCAGGTGGTCATGTTCCCAGAATTAATAGTCCTCAGAAGATTGCAAATGACAATTCTTTTGTTGTATTAGATGTTATAGACACTGAAGACACTAGGGAAGTAGAAATGGAGAAGGTGCAGGAAGAGGTCTACCATGGTGGGGAGGGGGAGCCTCCCACTATGGATGGATAAGTTCATGTGCTGGAATGTAAGGGGACTGAACAGTAGAAAGAAGCAAATTGAAGTGAGAAATTTTGTCCATTCTCACAACATAAGACTATTTGGTCTCCTTGAGACAAAGATAAAAGCTCCTGCCCTAGGAGACTTTTATCTTAATGTTTGCACAGGCTGGTGCATCACCACTAATAATGCCTGGCATGGAAATGGTAGAATAATACTATGCTGGCATCCTTCAGCAGTGCATATAGACATTCTACATTGTACTAGTCAGATTATTCATGTCAAAGTAGAGGTAGTGAATGGAGGTAGGGTGTTCTTGTGCACCTTTGTATATGGTGTAAATGAAAAAAAGGCAGGGAGAGCTTATGGAATGATGTGAGAGGTCTGTCTAGTAGTCTGCTTCCATGGATTATACTAGGGGACTTCAATGCTCTTATGAAATTGGATGAAAGAGTTGGGCAACCAGTGAGGGATAAGAAGGTTGAAGATATGCAAAGGTGTATGCAGGATTGTAATCTTCTTGAACTGAAAACTTCTGGCCAGTATTACACTTGGAGCAATAAACAGGAAGGGATCAACAAGGTTTTCTTAAATTGGACGAGCACTAGGTAATGATGCTTGGTTTGATGAGTGGCCAACTACGAAGTGATTGTGCTCCCCTAAGGGGAGTATGATCATTGTCCCATGATCATAAATTCTTTTCCGTGATGATAATGAAGAAAACCATTTTGTTTCTTCATTATATAGGGGTCAGGCTCCTCAGTTCTTAGATATGGTGAAGAATGGTTGGCAAAAGCATATTCAAGGGACCAAGATGTTCCAAGTAGTGTGCAAATTGAAGATGTTGAAGCAGGATTTTAAGACCCTTAATAAAGTGCAATTTGGTGATGTTTCAAGTAAAACATTACAAAGCTCAAAGTGATGTTTGAAGCTCAACAACAATTACATTCGACCCTAGTAACTTGGAGTTGAGAAAGAAAGAGCATGATGTTAGATCCGATTATGTTAGTGCTCACAAGACTTACAACATGTTTCGGGACAAAAAGCTAAGATCAAATGGCTCAATGAAGGTGATGACAACACCAAAACATTTCATCGAGCATTAAGCTAAGAAGAGTTCATAATAGGGTGAATACTATAAGGAAGGAAGATGGCACTTGGGCTCAGAATTCAAAAGAAGTTGTTGATGCTTTCTTGGAGTTCTATCATAAGTTGTTGGGTAGTAGGAGTCCTTCTAGGAAGGTGGAATCAACAATCATTGCAAAGGTGTTGTTCTTAATCCCACTCAACAACAAGCTTTGAACTTGGTCTTTCCCGGTAATGACATAAAAGAAGCTCTATTTTCTATCCCTTATGACAAATCACCAGGAATAGATGGCTATTCTAATTACTTTTTTAAGAAAAGTTGGGATGTCATAGGCATGATGATGTTATTGTCATTGCTCAAGACTTCTTTCATTCAGGAAGAATATTGACAAGATTCAATGTCACTGCCATAACATTGATACCTAAAATTAGTTGTCCTGCTACAGTAGGGGACTACAGACCCATAGCTTGTTGTTCAGTATTGTATAAAACCATCACCAAGTTAATTTGTGCAAGGCTTGGTCAGATCGTTCCAGAGATTGTATCTCAGACACAAGGGGCATTCATAAATGGGAGGAGCATCATCAATAACATATTGTTGTGTCAAGATCTCGGTTAAAAAGGTTTAATAGGAGAGGCAATAAGGTGAAAGGATTGATGATGAAAGTAGACCTTAGGAAGGCCTATGATTCCATGGAGTGGAGTTTTATTCAGGAGCTTCTTGAAGCATTGCAGTTCACAAGGCACTTTATCACTTGTATCATGGCTTGTGTGACTACCCCAAAGTTTACTCTACTTATTAATGGGGGTACTGAAGGTTTTTTTGAAGCTAAAAGGGGCTTAAGGCAGGGAGACCCCATGTCTCCCCTGCTGTTTGTGCTTTATATGGATTACCTCACCATAATACTTAGGTATATAGGTGAGCTCCCTGAATTTTAGTTCTTCACGGGCTGTCACACAATGAAAATAAATCATCTTTGTTTGCAGATGATTTATTACTCTTCTGCAAGGGCGAAGCAAAATCTGCATATTTGTTGCTTCAAGGTCTTCGGGTTGTTTTCGAGTCAAGTGTCCGTAAGCTAATAAAAGCAAATCGACCCTTTATTGTTCAGCAATGGAGGAAGATGAAGAGGTAAGAATAAGTCAATTTTCTGGCTTTGTGAAAGAATAGATTCCCTTTTGGTATTTGGGTGTCCCTATAAGCTCAAATAAGAAAAGGCAGCTGATTGCGATGCTCTTATGGAGAAAATGGTTCATAAAATTCGAATCTGGAGTACAAGAAGCTTGTCCTATGCTGGTAGAGCACAATTAGTCAATTCAGTACTTTTGAGTATACATTGCTATTAGGCTCAAATTTTTATACTCCCTAAATCCGTGTTACAGAGAGGCAACTGCATATGTAGGAGTTATCTTTGGGCCGGAGTAACGGCCGGGAGAAAAGTGGGCACATAAGACGGGACTCGGTATGCAAACACAAGAAGTTTGGAGGATTGGGCTTCGGAGACATCAAACTCGGAACTCGGCAAGAATTAGCAAGCTTGTGTGGCACATTGGTTGTGGTAAAGATGATTTATGGGTCAAATGGGTCCATCATATTTACCTCAATGATGTTAGTTGGTGGGACTATCAAGCTCCAATGGGTGCTAGCTGTATTTTAAAACAAATTTGCAAAGCAAAAAACAAGCTTCAACACCTGGGAATGTAGCAGTGGGACATAAACATTAAGTATTCCATCAGTAAGGTGTATGAGCAGTTGGTGGGGGACCAAACAAAGGTTCCTTGGGCTGCTGGCATTTGGAACAGAATATCACTTCCTAAACATCGCTTCATAGCATGGTTAGGGATCCAAGGAAGGCTTAGAACCAAGGACAAGTTGTTTGCTTATAACGTCAGTCCTGACATTGTCTGATGCCTGTGTGGAGATGGGATTGAACATCATGATCATCTTTTTTTCGATTGTGTTTTCAGCAAAAATTTGATGCAACTGATGCTTGACTGGCTGGGTATAAGATACAGGAACATGACTTATCAGCAGTGGATTAATTGGGTCAGACGTAGCTACAAAGGATCTCCAATTAGGAAAAAGGTAGTGCTTGCTGTGCTGGCTGCTATTGTTTATCAGGTTTGGCGAGCAAGGAAGAATGCTCATTGGAACTACAAAATTCAAAGAGTTGAGTGTATAGCAAAGGAGATAATGTGTATAGTTAAACATAGGTGTAATTTTTGTAAATCGTCCAAATGGACAACAAGAGATGTAGATTGGTTGAACAGTTTGTAGTTTTGGGCCTGTTTAAGCCTGTTTTGTTGGCTCTCTTTTGAGAGATAGGTTGTATTGTTTTCTTTGGTTGATATATACTTACTTACCAAAAAAAAATATGATTACGAAAATAATTAACTTTATTATTTTCATCATTTAATTCATATATATATTTAGTAATTACCGAGATATCTATGGACATATTCCTTCACCAATGAATTTGACGTGTAAAATTAGCTTGTAAAAATATAAGAAATGTCAATTTATAAGGTCATTCTCCTTTCCTACCTAAAATTAATCTATATGGCATTATTATGACTTGTAATGATTTTAGTAAGGAGTCACAATAATTCCGTATCAAAGATGGGAAAACCATCCAATTATGGGAGAGCTTTCTTTTGAAAGTACCTATCCCAAGACATATGCCTCTGTTACAAATGTCAAAGAATATCCCTAAAGCTGATTAAGTTTGTTCCAATGTATCATCTTTCATCTTGTGATAGTACTATTGAAATATTTTCATAAAGTATGGACATAAATCAAAGAAGTGTTAAAATTAATTTTTGTCATGGGCCAGCCCTATTGGAAATATAGCACGGGTAGGCCATACAACAATGGGGGAGAGGTGGGGTGGCAAGAGGGATGCGATGACTGCTACTTTTAATGAGGAAATAATTGTGCTAAAGTTGTGGTGACGAAGGCAAAATAGTTGGCGAAAAATGTTAAATTGTCAGGCGTCACGAGGGCCAAGAGACTCATTATATATTGACTATCTGATTAATATCTGTGATTGGAGCAATAAGTTAGCTACAGGTAGCAGTAACTTAATTAATTATTGTTGTGTTAAAGCTAAATGTACGATACCAAAGTACCAAAAGTATAAATTTTACGTGTAAAGATAGCATTAGTTTTTGAGGAATAGGGAAGGGGATGATATCATTGATTGTAAAAGCATGAAAAGTGTACTGAGATAACCCGTAAATAGACTTGAAAAAGCTATATAAGTATTATAAACCCTAAACATAGGCTCATTGAAGAAGCTTGCCCGATCCGATAGGCGGAGCGCGTGGTAATAAGGGGTAGCAGGTGTTACGCCTTTTTTTTTTTTTTTTTAAATTCGAAAAAATCGCGAAAAATAACGAAACCTAAAACTTCCTCAGCGCCGTTTCATTTGACATTTTTACTCTCTCAAACTCAATCATTCTCTCAAGTCTCAAACTCACTCTCTCGGAGATCGCACATTCGCCTCCTCTCAGTCGGCTGGTCGAGTGCTCGTCGCCTCGTCGCCGTCGGTCCGCGGTCCGTTCAACTAGTGCTGCGTCGGTCGTCGGAGTCTCGGAGAAAATGGTGAGTTTCCTCATTTGTAATCTGAGATAAATCTAGATCTAGCCCTAAATTTGAGTCTCCTCTTAACTTTGATTGTTAGAAGATAATTAGATAAATCTAGCCCTAAGTTTCGTGATTCCTGAATTTTCTTAATCCCCTCTTAACTTTCTTTCTCTTTCCTCTCTAATGGCAGTTTTGCTATGTCCTGTAAATCGGTCGACGAACGATTGAAGTCAGTCCGAGTGTGGAGTGTCCGACGATTGAAGATTGAAGATTTCAAGTCAGCGTGAAGTCCGTTCAACTATTCAACTGTTCAAGTCAGCGTTCGTCGTTCAGGTAACTTATTTGCCCAACGATTGAAGATTTGCCATTGTGCTGGTTTAGTTGAAATTTTGAATGTTAGGCTGAATTTTGATTGTTAGTTGTGATTGTTGTGAAGTATGATTGTTAGTTGGGTTGAAATTTTGATTGTTAGTTTGGATTTTGATTGGTTGTTGTCATTTTTTATTGTTAGTTGGGCTGAAATTTCTATTGTAGTTGTGAATTTTGATTGCTAGTGAATTTGGGAATGGTTTGTGGAATTTGGGAGTGATATTTCACATGTTGTTGAAATTGGGAATTTGTGGAATTGTGGAATTTGTTAGTTTATTATTGTAATTGTGGGAATGGATGTTTAGTGAATGAGAAATCTATATTTCAGAATCATGAAGAGAAAACAAGGGAGGGATATCTCAAGCTTTTTTTCCAAAGGAACACCTAATGAAAATCAAGTTGATTCAAGTTCACCTATTCCTCCCACTCAACCAAGTCAACAAAATTCTTCTCCATTAAGTACTAACCCTCCATCTCAAAATGAAGACTTAGAACTTGGAGCTACTTCACATACTAGGTCTCAAATCCCAACTCTCAATGAGCTTTCTATAAAATGATAACTTCATTGAAGATGTTCAAAATGATGAGAGGTTTTGGAATGTGAAGACTCTCAATGAGCTTTCTATAAAGCTTGTTGAAACAAAAAAAAACATGAAACTCATTCAAAAGTTTATTTGCTTTTAAAGTTGGTGATAATTCTTCATGTGGCGACTGCAAGTGTAGAAAGAGCATTCTCTAGTATGACTACGATAAAAAACAAATTACGAAATAGCATGGGAGATGGATTTCTAAATGATTGTTTAGTTACTTTTTTTGAGAAAGATTTGTTTGTGATGTAGAAGTAGATGCGATTGTAAATCGGTTCCAAAATTTGAGAACCCGACGTGAACAATTGTAATTTTCTTTTATTATTGATTTCAAGGTTGTATTTGGATTTTGTAACATTTTGAACTTAGTAATTACGAACTTTTTTTTTTTGAGTTTCTAGTAATGTAAAGTTACGCTACCCCTGGTCCGGAATCCTAGATCCGTCCCTGGCTCCGATATCCTGTAATTAGATGTCTTGAAAACATCCACCTCATCAGAGATCCATTTTGGTATAGTCTTTGGATTGGTCATACATGACTGCTTTTCGAGATCAGAACCCCTAGACCGACGCTCTATCAGTTCCACAAATCTGCAAGACGAGCCTTCCAAATATGTGTCCCTGGAACTAGACACAACAAGCACACACAAAACTATTACTAACAAACCCACCAAGAAGGGGGTACTAACACATCCCATAAAGGGGACTGAAACCATCACAAAGATGGGACTTATTGAGAAAAACAAAAGACAAACAAAAACCTAACCAACAGACGGCGGCGAAGCGTGGTTTTCCTCAGTAGAACCACCACCCCCCGGCCCACAACAAAGCGCAGCGGCGCTTCGCGGCTACCCTTTGCTACGACTCGAACTGGGCTGCGAAACCTAGGAAAACGGCGGGGAAACGAGGAAGGGAAGGGGCTCGACGGCCACCGAGAGGAGCGTGGTGGCTCGGGCGGCGGTCGACTCCCCTAGCTTTGCTCTAGGACGCTAGGGTTTTCTCTCGAAGGATTTTGTTTTAGAATAACAATTTTTTAAAAGATAGCATTAGTATGATGTGAAATATAATAAATCAGTAATCCAAATAATTTTTCATAATTGTCTATATTTATAATAAATACATTATCCGTTAAATAAAGTATACCCATATCAGAACTAACAATGGAAATATGTAATACTTCTATATCACAAATAATTTTAGATGACAAATGTCTTTTGGCTTTTTATGTGACACCAACTTCTACCATGATTCTTGTAACAATGTATTAACAGAAAAAATTTAAACGGAACAAAATTCAAAAATATAATAAATAAGTAATAAGATTGATTTGATATTTTAAGACAATTATAAAAAAATTATGGGGCTTGTTGGGCCTCTTGGTGAGTGACCCTGTGCGAGGGCAATCCAGAGGAATATCTTCTTACCATTCCCGAAAGGGGGCTCCAAAAAAAGAAAATTTTATTACATTCATTTTGATGTATATTTTTAATAATGTCAATTTTTGTAATTTACTAATACATAATTAAACACATTATTAATCAAAATTAGTGCATTAGAGATGGTGTACAAATCCATAAAGAGAAAATTATAATACAAGTAGAGAGAGTATTTGATAATTACTTTATCCAAATATGTGACAACAACATCAGCTTTTGCAAGCTGATGCTAGGCAAGGAATTGATACGATCAGAGAAAAAGCAAAAACTCCAAGTAGTCTCACAAGTCACAACACTGGTAGTGGAAACTTTTTAAAGACAAATGTTTTGCTTGTTATGGTAGTAGACGTCCTTCATATTATTATTGTTTATTAAAATTTAGGCCACTATCACCAGCACCTCCACCCTCCACTTGTCCACTTGCCTCTCTTACTGCGTGCTACCACTCTTGGCTGTTTGTGGGCCTGATGTCACCCCCACACCTGAGGTTTCCTGTTAATTCTTTTAGTTTCTACACTCACCTCGGTCACCTGTGTGATAACTGATATCTCCTAATTTCTTAAGAGTTTTTCTAAACATAAAATTGTATCATTAATATAAAGTGACACAAAATTTATAATCATTGTCAAAATTCCAACAAATAAGCAATACTCATATTAAATAGAACACCCTTCACCAAAACTACGTTTTTTAGATAAAATTTGTCACTTTTCCACGCCTTTAGCCAAAAGTACAATGGTTGTAGCATAATAAGAGTAACTCTCTAGATGAGAGAGACTGAAAGGAGAACTATTAATAATATTAATAAATTCCAAAGTAATACTAATAAATAAAGGAGAAAATTGAGCTTATCCTCACCAAAAAAAAAGTTGTAGCAAGCCTACAATAGTAAAGAAAAAACAGGATTTTGAAGGAGAGATGATGGAGATCGGAGAGATAGATTAAGGAGTAACATTGAATCTTATTACTAAACAGCAAACTACTCAATATACGATGTTTAATGTTCGTCTATAATTAAGTCTTTAATGAGTGGTAGATTATCATCATGGTTTCTCATGAGTATTTTCCTTATAATAATGTTTATATAATGATTAAATTACATTTAAAACTAAAAAATTCCAGATTATCAATGAAGGCATCATATCCTCACAAAGTTCTTCGCCTGCCACCATTATGATTATGCGGCGTAGAGTAAACTCATTGTAATACTGGATACAATTGAATTAGCCATAATAGTGCTTTATCTATATATATATATATATATATATATATATATATATATATATATATAGTAATAAAGTTGCTTACAAACACGACAATCTGCATAACCTAACCTTTCTAATATTGAAAGAAGGGCTCAAATAATAATCATGAAAAATAATCGTCCTTAACTTTTATGTAATTTATGTACGTGCAACCTTTTTATCCTTACCCAAACTTGCTAAAAGCCTATCCGTTGGACATAAAATACATGCTATATAGGCCTAGAATTGGCTAGTATGTAATTATCTTATATAAACTGAAATTATCAGTGAAAAGGCACAAAAATAGTGATAGAAAATTGTTTTATTGCAAAAACATAGAAAGCAAAAAAAGGTTAAAATTAAGAGAGCCTATGTTACACCAATATAAGATAAAGCTAACTCTTATACTTAAGCTAATTATATTACAAAAGTAAATCATTAGAACTAGAAATAGATTGGTTATTGGAAGATTCAGCTCTAAGATGAGCTGTAGTACAAGGAATATCTTCCAAATCTCTGAAAGCATTATAATTGGTACTAGCTAATTGCACGTTGTTGCTTATCATTTGACGAAGATCAGAAGCTTCTTCTTTAAGCCTACCATTTTCCTGTAAAATCTTATCATGACTTTCTGATACATGATTCAACTTATCAATAAGACTATTGTTCTCATTTCGAAGCCGAATGACCTGAGACCAAAGCTCATCTAAGTGCCTTTGCTTCCTCATCCGAGACCTTCGAGCCGATTCTCGGTTCGATATCATCCTCCTTTGCCTCCTCTCATCGATGATCTGAATTTGTTGTATTTCTTCTGATTCGTCTGATGTTGAGTTGCTACTCATGTAGATAGGAGATGAAGTTTGATAAATATTAGTGAAAGATGCATTATAATCATTCATAGTAGTTGTTGCTTGTTGCATATTGTTTTGCTGTAATAAGTTTGAGTTGGGTGGGAATTGGAATGAGTAGGGAATTTCTGGAGTGGAACTTAGGTAGTTTATTCCTGCTAACTCACTTGGATGCATTTTTTTTAACGGTTTGTGATAATATATGATAAATATTAATATATATAGAAATATTTTGATAATATAAAAGATTATATTAGTAGGAAGAATTATATTGTACAAATTTTGAGGATTTATGTGTATGGAAAATGGTAATGGAGAAGGTGTAAGAGGGAGAGGGGTTTTATAGGCGAAGAAGAAAGAAAGGGGCGCGCTTACGGAAGCAAAAGAAATTATAAGAATGATAAAAAAATGTGCTATTTTGGAAATGGAAAAGCAAGATGAATATGCGTGTGTGCATGTTTTCGTTAATGGGTTTTTTATCCAATAATCGTAAGTTACGACAAAAGGGAAACTGTTTTCTGCTTGATGTTAGCCTACAGCAATCTAACAAGTATGATTAGGCATCTTATGCTAAGTATATAATCTTTGTAGATTATCAGCGAATAACAACTGTTTTATGAAGAGATGGAAAAAACTAAAAAGTAGATTGGGAGTATTATTTTACTAATATTATATTATTTATTTGAAGACATCTTGAGGTAGCAAGTCTCACATAATCGAACCTAAGCTTATAATATATAAGAGGTATCTATCCACTTTCCTGAATTTCAATTTATTCTACTTGTAATATAAATTAATGTTAAGCAAACGACATTTACTCATGAGAGATTAACAAAGATGAGTTTTAGACGCAAAGGAGATTGTCATGAGGGAGTTGGAAGTTTAGCTTGCTTTTATTTTTTCGGTTTACGCTTGTATTAATTTGGATGAGCACTAGTGGATGGAAAAAGGTTTACGGAATGAATTGATAATCAAAAAGGGTTTGTAAAAATTTTCATGGTCAACTAAATAGAGTTATTGTAAGGTCCCTAGTTAAAAAAAACACAAATGTTTAGGTATAACTATTACACCATATAACAACCCAAAATCCGCATCTTCTAATAAAAGGGAAATTCTCACTGGTAACCCTGTACTATAGAATATTTGTAATGGTAAATCGTTTTTTTTTCAGTTTCAAAAATAACCCTATACTTAGTAATATTATACGAAACTGACATTAATGATGGTAAACGTTAATTCAATTGTTAGTGTTATTTGTTTACCTAACCCAAGTTAACCCCAACCCCCAACCACCACCGGCCCACCGACATCCCACCCAACCACCACAGTTCCACCCCTCCACGATTGTCCCACCCCTCCACATGAACCCCACTCCACCACCAATGTCCCCACCTCCCCACCTGAATCCAAACCCACCACCACTGTCCCACCCCCTAAAACCCACTTGACTCATCGAAATCCCAACCTACCCTTGAAACTACCACCCCTCAATCTAAACCCCACTCCGACCACCAAAACCACCATTTAACTACTCGAAACCACCTTATCTACAAGATAGAGGAAGAGATAATCGGGAGTCGCAACGAAGCGGGCGGGGATGGAGGAAGACTCGAGCAAAAAGAGAGAGGGAAAGCACCAACACCCAAAAAGTCGCGGTCACAACAAGAGCAGACACAACAATCGTAGCACCACCACCATCGAATTAAAGAGAAAGAAAAGATGCAACAAGACATCCGGCCCCACGAACACCACCGGCGAGCAACAACGTCATCGGGAGAAGATAAAGAGACAACGACGAAAGATAAAGAGAGATGAGAAGAACAGAGCCACCAGAGAGAACGAGAGCGATAAAGAGACAGGCGAAAGATAAAGAGAGATGAGAAGATAAGTCATGGGGAGGGAGAGAGTAACGAGGGAGAGAGAGAAAGTCATCGGGAGGGAGAGAGTGACTGGGGTATGGTGTTTTCTGGAGGAAGGGTGGTGGTGGGGTGGGGATTTAGTGGGTTATGTAGTAGTTTGGGGTTAACTTGGGTTAGGATAGTAAATAGGTTTAACAATTGAAGTAACGGTTTAACCATCATTAATGTCACGGTTTTATAATATTACTAAGTATAGGGTTATTTTTGAAACTCAAAAAGAAAAACGGTTTACCATTGCAAATGTTCCATTGTACAGAGTGTTACCGGTGGGAATTTCCCTTAATAAAAAACAACTCAAATGACATGATATAAATGACAAAATGACATCAAATTCATGTCATTATTTGTATAAGTCATGTCATCTTTGTTGGAGTCTATGTCATTATGTACGTGTGAGGTATTGTTACGAATAAGTTATGGTGTAACATATTACACTCAAGACGCAATAAAAAAAATATAGTGGTAAGGTGGGCAATATCTTCTCATTGATAAAATCATATGGGCATATTCTTAGCAATTTTTTTAGTTTGAAAAGTTGAATGAATTTGGATCACTTGTTCACCAAATCAAATCAAAACACAATACTTATTTAACTACACATGATAAGGCCGTATGCAAAAAGCAAATTGAAAACAAAAGGTCTTGATTGAGATCGTCTTATCAATAATTGAGACGGCTCAACCCAAATACCCGTTTTCTACGTTCCTCCTTCTCCCTCTGCCCCCCTCTCTCTCCTCCCACAACTTCCATCCCCATTTTCAAAGCTTTATCACCATCTTCATCATCATTATCATCGAACTTTCACCAAATGTTCTCTCTCTCCCTACTACTTTTCTGTATTACAAACTTTCTAATAACGTAACGCAGAAAACGCAAAGTTGAAGAAAATTCAACGTTCTTAAATTCTTGAGACTCTCTTACGATTGCACACAAATTTTGAAGTGAGATGATAAAAAGGCGAAATTCGAGATAATTTGAAAAATTCAAAGCCCTATAAATTCTAATGTGTCACCTTCATCATCAACAACAATTGGTGGTGGAGCATCTTCTTTGAAGACTTACTTGAAAACTCTAGTAAGTTGTGACAAGCTTCTAAACATAATGTAGGTATGAATTATGACAAGTATGAGGCAAAGAGCGGATCAAGGAATTATTTGCCGATGGTTGGTCAAACCGACGCAAATCCGCAATACAACCAAAGTCCAATACACTAAAAAAACCTTTAGACAAGTTTCACTTCAAAAGCAAAAAGTATTCATATATTACAACCATGATATTAAAACACAAGTCAATTTTCAAAACTATGATATTTGAGTAATGATAATTCTCATTCATTCAATCAATTTTTTCATATAAAAGAACTTGCTAGTTGCTCTCTAAACCAAGTTTCCCCAATTTTCATTCCAAAATTCATTCACTCAAATCAATCATTAATAGCCAAGATCTTAAGCTACTTTGATAAAAAAAAAAGTAATCATAATTATTAGTTCAAAATTAACATTCTAAAATTTATCTTGGTATTATTAAGCTTAGTACTGTTTTAGAATCATGACAGGAAAGAAAATTAAATTTTTAGTTGATGCCTTAAAACTACAAAAGGGCCCTTATAATTATTTTTATAAAAAAAGACAGAGAGAACTTCAAGAATTCTTTAGGCTTTTCGATTAAGTACCTTAAAACTAATTACGGATTTGAGTTTATAAATGATGATGGATCAAAATAAAATCACATCAACTTTTGGTTCTTCTCTCTCTCTTTTCTTGAACTTATCTCCTCTCAGGCTCCCCACTATCGTTCAGTTCTTCGTTTTCTTTTCAGCTTCTGATTTTCTACAAACCAAATATAAGGAATCAAAGGTGGGATCTTGTTTATTGATTAATCGCTTACTTAATAATAGAGCATAATCATCAAGTTGTTTTCTTCCCCTCGGGTTTATTGATTTTTAACGCTCAGCTTGTAGTTCCTAAAAGGAAAAGAGGGAGGAGTAAATAATGTAGAAGAAATGCATATAGAAGTTTAATTTGGAAAATTGGGATATCTTGTGCACGCCTCTAGATATAGTAGAAATGAAATAAAGAACAATAGAAGAGCTTAATTAAAATGATTGATTTTACATTATCTTTTTTTTTTTTTTTTTTGACAAGCATTTTACATTATCTGAGTTAATTAAGTTTCGGTAAGTAATTTCCATATGAAAAAGAGAGAGTCTATAAGTATTTATTTTGATATCCGGTTTCGGTTTATGCTACGGATTTTCATAATCTTCAGTATGAAAGTATATACTTTCTCCAATCTGTTTTTAAATGAAATATATGGGATTTGACATAGGGATTTAAGAGAGGAGAGAGATAGAAAGAAAAAAAAAAGGAGTGACTCGTGTGATTAGGGAGAGAGATAGAGAGTAGTAATGTTTCATTTATTTTAAACGACTAAAATGGTAAGTGTTTCATTTATTTTCGACCAGAGGAAGTATAAATTTTGAGTAACTAATGTAAAACTAATAATAAAGCAATTGATTAAGAAAGAAAGTTGGTGAAGACTGAAGGGCATCCATGCATATCACTTCATGTTGTAATGAAGTTTATTTATGAATAATCCAAAAAGAGATATAGGAACCAAAACTTATTTGAAACAAAAATTCTAGAATGAGACGGGTGTACAATAAAGTTTTGTGAGACATGAATAAATTTTCGTACTAATCGAGTGAATTATATAGAAGTAGCCTTTTTACGGTAAAAAAAGTCACCCATCGAACGGGAGGTAACTTATTGACCTAAATGGGTCACTTGACCAATTTAATATAAAAAATTATATCCTTTGTTTACAAGTGATTCATTGTAACTTAATAATGTACGATTTTGACTAAAATAAATTTATTGTGCATCGATACATACAATACTAATTAATCGTATTCGAAAACATTTAGAGTGTCATTAAACTTGTTAATCATCGGGTAATTGACATAAGATTTTTGAAGGTTAAGTTATTGACTAAGCATTTACAGAACCTATCCGTCACTAACTTTCAATGATAGCAAGCTGAATGTGATGATTTAAGAAATAACAAGGCATCGTCAGCAAAAAAAAAAAAGAGAAATAGGACTCCTTCTCGAAACCCTAATACCTTGAAAGGACTTAAGATTTTCAGCTAAAGTTAGCATTCTTGAATAGATGTTCATACAAAAGAGAAATAAATCAGGACAAAGCGGGTCACCTTGCCGAAGCCCGCATTTTGAGTGGAAATTTATTCCTAATACCTTGCTGCTAGATCAACAAGATTACAAAGAAATACTTCAAATATATCAATCAAACACTTTTGGTTCTCATCTGGGAGTGCCAATAGACATTCCAGTCCCAAAAGTTCCCTTTTCAATTCCTCATTAACAAAATTGCCAAAAAATTACTTAGTTGGAACCATCTCTTCTTATCTCAAGCAACTAAGGTTATTCATTCTTCTAAATACAATAATAGTTGTTATGATCTCTCACATCTTAACAGTCGTGCCTATTCTAAAATCTACAGCTAATAAGATTGGTTCTCTTATGCATCCTTTTTGTGGGGTTCTGGTGGAAGACAAGGAATACACTGGGTAAAAAAATAGATTTCTATCTTACCAAAAGGGATGGGTGGTATCGGGGTTAGATCTATTCACCTAATGAACCAGGCTTTGCTTATGAAACAAGCTTGGAAAGTCTTAACAAATCCTCATTGACTATTAGCTCGAGTCTTAAATATTAAACATCTCTCTTCAATGTCTACGGATAATGCTCTCAGCATCAAATATTGAAGTAAGTCTAGGGGATGGCAATGTATTAGTAATGCTCAAGTGGTTCTCTTTAAAGGTTGTGCATGGAAAATAGGGAATGAAGCCTCTATCAAGCCTTTTCTAAAAAATGGTTAAATAATACATTACTGTAAGTAGCTTCTCACCTTACCCTCGGCATTGCTTCGCAAGAGTGGGGATTTTATTGACACTAATTTGTGTTTATGAAAAGCTACACAAGTTCGCCACTTCTTTGAATTCAAGGATGCTCAAAAGATTCTAGCTATGGAACTTCCTACTTCTATTGAGCCTGATTATACTACAAAGTCAGGGTACACTTTCCTTATCTCGCTTTTTCAATATCCAACACACCTACGAAGATTTTTAAGATACTGGGGCATCTACCAGTTCTTCCTAAATGGTAATGTTTCCTCTGGAAGCTACTCTATGACCGACTCCCCACTAGTGAGCAACTGCATAAAATAAATTTATCTACCAGTGCCTGTTGCGACCTTTGTAACACAACTATAGAATCAGCAAATCATCTTTTTTCGGTTTTGTCCGTTGTCTCAAGACGTGTGGCGTCATTTTCTTATTCTCATTTGTTAACAATAAATGCAATTTCTAGGACCTAGGGTTTGCTAGTTAACTTCAAGTTCAACAATAAATGCAAAGTTGTAAACTTTAAGTGAGAAAAGTAAGCAATAAAGAGAGACAAAGATTTAACGTGGTTCGGTCAATCTTGACCTACATCCACAAGCAAGAACCTTGGAGTTTTCTTTAACCTCTCTAATGGAGGAATTACAATGGAGAAGAAGAGAGAGAGGAGGAGAGAGAGAGAGTTATATTTTGTGGCTAATTTGAATCTTAGGGTTCTAAATGACTTTAGGATGCCTTATATATGACATCCTTAAGTTTACAAAATGACCCAAAACCCAAAACATTAAATCCGGAAAAATCCGGATTAAACTTGCCGCATGACCCGCCCTTGAGCGTTTCTCAGAGAATCTGCCTTCGAGGCAGAATGTTGGTAAGTGGGCTGGCCCGCCCGAGCTAGCCATTTGCCCGCCCGGGCCCATGTCACGCCCGCCCGGGCTGACCCTCGTGGTCGGGCTCAGCTTCGCTCGTCCGGTTGAGCTTCGAGCTCTTCCTCCTCTCTTCTTCGCCAGAAATCGTGGCACATATAACAATTCTCCACCTTGACTTGAATTTCTCCAAAACACCTCCAATAACACCAAAAATGCTAATCACACTCCAAGGCTCTACCCCATAGGGGTCTACAACAAACAAGAGGAGAGGCCCACCAAGTTCACACACAAAGTGAACTTAGTGGTTGGCAAAAGCTTTGTCAACATGTCGGAGTGGTTCTCCTCGGTACGAATCTTCATCAATGTCAACTCTTTCTTATCAATGACATTCCGGATGAAGTTGTACTTCACATCAATATGCTTCGTTCTTCTATGGAACGTGTTTTGGTTCTTAGCCAAGTGAATGGCACTTTGGCTATCACAAAATACCTGACACCTCCTTAGAACACGAGCTAATCTCCCCAACCAAACCTTTGAGCCACTTTGCCTCCTTGAATGCCTCGGTAATTGCCATGAACTCCGCTTCCGTAGTTGAAAGAGCTACAACATCTTGTAGCGAAGATTGCCAACTCACGGCCGTACCTCCCAAGGTAAACACATAACCCGAAGTTAATTTTCGATCATCCAAGTCTCCACCATAATCCGAATCACAATACCTAATCACACCATTTGCATCTTCGCCAAACTCCAAGCAAATGTGTGAGGTACCCCTCAAGTACCTTAGAAGCCATTTCAAAGCTTCTCTATGCCCTTTCTGCCTTGACATATAACGGCTCACCATGCTCACCGCTGAGCAATGTCCGGCCTAGAACATACCATGGCATACATCACACTCCCAACGGCACTAGTGTGTGGGATGTGAACCATGGCCCTTTCTTCTTCTTCGGATTGAGGACAAAGCTCCTTTGAGAGCTTGAAGTGAGAACCGAGAGGAGTAGAAACGGGCTTCGCATTGCTCATTGAGAATCTCTCAAGAACCTTCTCAATGTACCTCCTTTGGCTAAGGTACAACGCCCCTTAGATCGATCTCTCCAAATCTCCATCCCAAGTATCTTCTTGGCTTCACCAAGATTCTTCATATCAAACTCACTACTCAACAACTTCTTCAAATTGTTGACCTCAATCAAATGCTTGCAAGCAACCAACATATCATCAACATAAAGCAAAAAGGTAAATGAAGGAACCACTTACTAGCTCTTTGTGAGTAGACACAACTATCATAGGAGCTTCGTGAACTCATGAGCCAACATAAACGAATCAAATCGCCTATACCATTGCCTAGGAGATTGTTTCAACCCATAGAATGACTTCACCAAACGGCACACATGTTCTTCTTTCCCTTCAACCTCAAAACCTTCCAAGTTGTTTCATGTAGATTTCCTCCTCCAAGTCCCCATGGAGGAAAGCGGTCTTAACATCAAGTTGGTGTAGCTCCAAGTCTTCCATAGCTACCAAGGCAAGCAAAACTCTAATGGAAGAGTGCTTCACAACCGGTGATAAAACTTCATGAAAATCAACACCCTCAACTTGAGTGAAACCCCTTGCCACAACTCTTGCCTTGTAGACGGGACCTCCCGAATCCGGTGTACCCTCTTTTCTCTTGTACACCCATTTGCACCCAACGATCTTCTTCTTCTTAGGTGCAACAACTAACTCCCAAGTATTGTTCTTGTGCAAGGACTCCATTTCTTGCTTAATCGCCAACAACCACTTGCTTGAATCGGGTAGAGACATTGCTTCCTTGTAGGAGCATGGATCATCAAAGGTCTCACCTCATTTGCCACGGTGGAGAGCATATCGCACATAGTTACACTCCTCAACATATCTTTGAGGAGGCTTCGATTTGCCTTCTTTGTCTCTCACTAGCAAGTGTCTTGCTGGGTTTGTGGTGAACCCTCAACATGCCTCTCTTGAGTGAGAGCATCATCATGTGAAGCACTTTCAAGCTCCACCTTCTCCTCGGTGTCATGAGATGAACCTACATCATTACAAATAGCAAGCTCCTTCTCCGGAGTGATCATACATGATTCATCAAAGACAACATCTCTAGAAGTTATTACCCTCCTAGATTTTTCACACCAAACTCTATATCCCTTAACCCCCAAACCATAGCCAACAAATACACATTTTCTAGCTCTAGGTTCAAGTTTATCCTCATTTACATGAATGTAGGCCGGACAACCAAAAACTTTCAAATTAGAATAATCACATGGAGTTCGAACCATACCTCTTGAGGAGATTTAAAGTTAAGGGCGGAGTGAGGAGACCGGTTCACCAAATAGCATACCGTCGCAACCGCTTCGGCCCAAAAGATCTTCCCCAACTTGGCTTCGGGGAGAGCATACATCTTGCCCTCTCTAGGAGAGACCTATTCATCCTCTCCACAACACCATTTTGTTGAGGCCTCCCAACACAAGTTCTATGACGAACAATGCCTTCATCAAGACAATACTTAGTGAACTTCTTTTCAACAAACTCTAGGCCATTGTCGGTTCTCAAAACCTTGATCTTCTTGTCGTTGTCTTCTTTCTCAATCATAGTCTTCCATTGAAGAAACACATCAAACACACCATCCTTGTGCTTGAGAAAGAACGACCACACTTTCCTAGAGAAATCATCAATTATTGTGAGCAAGTAACTACAACCACCCAAAGAAGTCTTCCTAGAGGGACCCCACAAATCCGAATGGATGTAATCAAGAGGTCCTTTTGGTGTTGTGTATTGCGGGCTTGAAGCTAACCCGCTTGTGTTTACCAAACACACAATGCTCACAAAAGCCAAGGTTGCTTAAGCTTCACATTATCTAGCAATCCCTGCTTCGCAAAGTTCGACATTCCGCTTCTCCCATACGACCAAGCCTCAAATGCCAAAGCTTGGCATCATCGTCACTCATAGTGCCGGTGGAGACATTTGCCGAACCACTAACCATGGAACCTTGTAACACATACAAGCTTCCCCTTTTAATGCCCTTCATCAACACAAGTGCACCCCTAATAACCTTCAATACTCCACCTTCCGCTATGTACTTACACCCATTGTTGTCAAGAGTACCAAGAGAGATCAAGTTCTTCTTCATTTTCGAACATGGCGGACTTTGGACAATGTTCTAATCGTGCCATCAAACATCTTGATATCCACGAACCCTATGCCAATCACCTTGCAAGTTGCATTGTTTCCCATGGTGACCGTGCCTCCATTATACTCCTCATATGAGGTGAACATGTCTTTTGTAGGGTGTCACATGAAAAGAACATCCCGAGTCCATTATTCATTCACTCTTGCTCTTGAGCCTATCATGAGTAACAACCAAAGCTCCACTTTCGCCATCGGAATCAACATAGCTTACATCGGCGGAGTTCATGGGTTCCTTGCCTTTCCCTGGCTTACTATCCCCGATTGCTTGTTTTTCAACTTATAGCATTCGGACTTAATGTGCCCCTTTAGATGACAATAATTACAAGTCTTGTGCTTATTGAATTGGGCTTCTTTTGACTTAGAACACCACCTATTCTTACCACCATTACCACCTTGACTAGTAGATGCAACATCATTTGATCTACCCCTAACAAACAAGCCATCACTAGAGTTTGATGATTTAGATGTCAATTGATTATCAATCAACTCCCTTTGTTTCAAAGCATCCCTAACATCATCAATACTCAAATCATCTCTACCATACAAGATAGTTTCCTAAAATGCTTGTATGAAGATGGTAATGAACACAACAACCAAATAGCCAAATCTTCATCATCCAAAGTCACATCAATATTTTGAAGATCCATCACAATAGAATAAAACTCATCAATATGAGACTTAAGAGAATTACCTTCCTCAAGTCGAAGGTCATACAATCTACTCTTGAGTAGAAGTCGGTTGGTGACACCTTTGCCATGTAAAGAGACTCCAACTTCAACCATAGACCCGCCGCGGAATCCTCCTTAGCAACTTCCCTCAATACTTCATTCGAGAGGCAAAGTTGTATAGCCGATAAGGCCTTCAAATCCACTTCTTCCCATTTCTCTTCGGTCATAGTAGTAGGCTTCTTCACCTTGCCCTCTGTGAGCCTCAGGAACACCATTTTGAATCAAGATTGCCTTCATCTTCACTTGCCATAGTCCAAAGTTGATGGACCTATCAAACTTCTCAATATCAAGCTTCATTGTTGACATATCCTTCAAAGAAATCAACTAGAAACCTCCCAAACCTTAAGCTCTTGATACCAATTGTTAACAATAAATGCAATTTCTTGGACCTAGGGTTTGCTAGTTAACTTCAAGTTCAACAATAAATGCAAAGTCAGAACTTTAAGTGAGAAAAGTAAGTAATAAAGAGAGACAAAGATTTAACGTGGTTCGGTCAATCTTCGACCTACATCCACAAGCAAGAACCTTGGAGTTTTCTTTAACCTCTCTAATGGAGGAATTACAATGGAGAAGAAGAGAGAGAAGAGGAGAGAGAGAGAGTTATATTTTGTAGCTAATTTGAATCTTAGGGTTCTAAATGACTTTAGGATGCCTTATATATGACATCCTTAAGTTTACAAAATGACCCAAAACCCAAAACATTAAATCCGGAAAAATCCGGATTAAATCGCGAAAACACGAAACAGGGCAAGCTGCGCCGGGCTGGCAGACAGCCCCCGCCCTGCTCCAACCCCCCGCCCCTTGCGGGCGGCTGTGAGAATTCGCCTTCGAGGCGAATGTTGGTAAGTGGCGGCTCCGCCCGAGCTAGCCATTTGCCCACCCGGCTACACAGCCCGCCCGGCCCATGTCACGCCCGCCCGGCCGACCCTGTGGTCGGGCTCGGCTTCGCTCGTCCGGTTGAGCTTCGAAGCTCTTCCTCCTCTCTTCTTCGCCAAGAAATCAAGGCACATATAACATCATTCAAAGTGCTAGTAATAATCCGGTCTCTATAAGTGACTCGGCTTATTCACCATATCCCGCTTTTTTTATAAGCAAGGACCGGTAAATCAAGTATCAAACTTCATCGCTTTATATCTACACTTTGGTGTTTATGGATACATCGTAATGAAAGAAGTTTTCAAAATTCTTCTCAAGCTCGACCTTTAGTCGTTATCACCAAAGTTCATGCTATCCATAGATATCATCATGATATTTCTCCACCTGGCCGGTACTATTCCTCTCGCTTTCTCCACCCCCTAGAGAAGATTACCACACATCCACCATCTAGATGTAATAAGCAAGGTTGTCGTCCAAAAAACCATACAAGTATGGGGCTTGGTATAGTAAGACCAAGAAAATGAGTATAGCTTGAGTGTTAAATGAAAATAATTCCCACAAATGGAAAGGAGGTGGTTCTTTTGGGCTTCGCCTCTCGGATGCTCTTCAAACAAAAGCACAAGCATGTCTTCAAGGGCTTAAATAGGCTTTTAATCAACATTTCTCTCGTGTGTTAGTTTTAAGAAATTATTCTAACCTAGTTACTATGTTACAGAGGATCTCACCCATGCACATGCACCCGTATTGGACAATGAAGAAGATAAAAACCGGGCCGCCAACTTCACATGGTGCATGATTATGAAAGTTAATCGAAATCAAGTAGAAGAGCGCATAAACTAGCTAAATTTTGTGTTTTTAACCATGTCTCGAATGTTCTTTAATGCAAATTAAGAGATCTTTCATTGTCAAAAGAAAAATAGGAATCCTGTTAGGGGTTGTCATTTGTTGTGGTTCATATTTGGACATGGTCATTGCTACTTTGGCTATTATTGATGTGTGTTCGCATAAAATTACAATAGGGAAGCACTCAAGCACATCAACATGGACTTTCGCATACTCGAAAAGGCGTAACGAATAGCCAACCAAAGGTCGATAAGTCTTTTCAGCGCCCGCAATGTCTCTCTGTAATACCCGACCCATATGGAGTCAAGTATATTGTCACCAATGCGTATCCGTGGCCAACAATCGTCCTCAATAACCAACACAAGTTCTTCCTGGCGCATTTTGTCCTCATTCATGCACATCCCGAGAGAACTTCTCGAGAGGTCACCCATCCCTGGACTACTCCCATCCAAGCACGCTTAACTGTGGAGTAACTAAGGACATAAGCTCCCTAAAAGAAAGATGCATCTTGTTGGAATGAGTAGCCTGCTAAATCCCTTTAAAGCAATCATGAGGGGTATTACATACACCCCCACTTAAGGATAACAAGCCCTCGTTGCGCCTGAGGACTCCACATATTTGGCCACAACGATCTGTGGGGCGCCCTAGCCTGGAAACTAATCACATATATTCGACCGCACTGGTGTTATAGCTCCAAAATCCTCTCCCACTAGGCAGCTTACCTTGGATTAATTATCCATATGATCGCACGCTGTCGCAGGTTGCTGTGTGATACCATTTGTAACACTCGACCCTAGAAGTGATCATGGGCCGGCCAGAAGCCGCTTTGGCAAAAAAGTGGCTGGTTTCAATCCAAAGCCTCGACTCGACCCGGAAGGGCCAGGACTCGGGCCGAAATTCCCGTTCCAAAACCGGCTAACCCGGGCGAGGCCATGTGGGCTTTCCGTGCCATTTTCGGACCGTGCCAAAATTAGCCTTATTTTTCATATTTATGTCGCCCGTGGCTCGGATTTTTTTGCGCAAAAAATCGGGCTAGGCCCAACCGGGTCTCGGCCAGCGGGCCGAAAATTCGTGCCCAAAACCCACTCATTTTCGGGTCGGGCCCATGTTGATCACCTCTACCCGATCCATAGGGAGTCGAGTATATTGTCACCAATGTGCATCCAGGGCCAACAACTGTCCTCGATAACCAACACAAGTTCTTCCGGCGCATTTTTTCCTTACTCATGCGCTCCCCGAGAAATTTCTCAGGAGGTCACCCATCCCTGGACTACTCCCAGCCAAGCACGCTCAAATGTGGTGTAATCAAGGAAATGAGCTCCCTAAAAGAAAGATGCATCTTGTTAGAATGAGTAAATTGCTAAATTCCTTTAAATCAATCATGAGGGGTATTACAGGTTTCCATTTACTGTAATTTCTTTTTTATATCTTAATAGACAAAAAAAGTTAAATAAATATTTAGTACTTGTCTTTTTTTACTGTTTGGGATCTCATCTTTACTTTTTCACCGTTTGGGACCTTGATTTACCTTTTTACAATGATTAACTTAGTAGTTAGAGACTTAGAGCGATGAGTTAGTTTGGTTTAAATACAATACAATTAAGTAGATGAGAGGAAATATTTATTGGATATATAATTTTAATTGAAACGTAGATATTTCACTTGCAGGCTTTGCAGCTTGCTCATATGTACTTCATCTCTTGTTCCATAATTTGCACACATGTCTTAGAGAACAACTTTGTTAGAACAAGGTATGCTAGAAGAAGATACTATTAGTTTGATTTTTGCATTCAATTTCTGATTGGGTATTGGAGGGATTTAGGATTAATTAGGCCATTTGTTTCTTTTTTGTAAATTTATATTTATATTGCGGGGTTATGTTTTGTTATTTGTTTTACCTTGCAAAATTTGCAATTTTAAGATGCACTTACTAATGAACAAGCACATACTTATGACATTAACAATGTGTTTTTGCATTTTTCTAACACTACTAATTTTTATAGCCTTTTTAATGTTTTCAATAAAATTGTTCATTGGTAGAAACTTTATATAATGCTTTTTATTTTTTAATTAAGTAAAAAAAGAAGTTAAAAAGTCAATCTTGGGCTAAAGGGTGGTTAACGTACTTGAAAACTAACTTTGGGTTTCAAAAGGTGTAATAAAAAATAAAAAATATGAGGTTCTAAATGGTGAAAAACTCAAAAGGTTAGGTCCCAAATTCGCTTGTCTGCTTCGATTCAACTTATTTTGTCTTCCTCTTATCTTATCTTATCTTATCTTATCTTATATGATCTGATCTTATCTTATCTTATCTTAACTTATCTTATCTTATCTTATTTTATCTTATCTTATCTTATAATATAGTTTATTGTGTGTGTCTAACATCTTATCTTATCTTATCTTATCTTATCTTATAAGATCTTATATGAGTTAAAAAGCAGTTGTAACCTAACCCTAAGTCTAAAATTTAAAATAGTGATAAGTACAATAATAGAAATACTGAACATAATAAAAAAATATAAATAACAGCTCAGTAATCCTCTACTAATTTTTTTTTGTTAAACTAGTAAAATTTTATTCCAGTCTAAAACAGAGTTGAAATTTAACCAGCAACGATACAATGGCAATCTGTAGTAATAAAGTAAATATCTAGAAAAGACAATCCTTCTAGGAAGGCTCCCTTAAGTAGAATCCTATACTCTTATAATGGTTTATATCAATAAATTTATGTATGCTCCTTGTTCTCCAAAAAGTCCCAAGTATTGATTAACTTGAATATTGGAATAATATAAATTTTGGGAATTCTTTTTTACCAGTTCTCACATAACTTATAAGTACGACTGTTCGTGGGTTGGGGTTGGTGCGGCTTGGGATATAACCCAAACCAAACCGCAAATATACGTATTGACATTTTTCCAACTCCAAACCGTACCGTACCGCACTTTTGCTCAAACTAACCCAAACGAGACCACGCAAAACGGTTTGGTGTCGTGCGACGGTGATTTAAAACCATATTTTCCTCCGCGATATGAGTTTTGTAATCTAAGAATAAAAAAAAAAAATTGGTACAAAGTTGTTGATAAACCAAAACATAATTCTCAAAATTAGATAATGAACGCAAAGAGTCCAAATAAATAAAAACTTCACAATTCACAAGCCCCGGGATGTGGCAGTGAAGTTAGAAGACAACTAACAAACAATATTGATGAGTGATAACGTCCTAAACTCCTAACCTTGTACTCATATGTCTTATTAACTTTATCTTGTAGTCTTGTACTCTTGTATAACCTCTTATCTCGTATACCGTATGCATGTGAGTTTGTCAGTGTATTTTTCTTCTTCAAAAAAATCAAAATAAATAAACTTTATTTTAAAAAAACATATAAATTTGCGGTTTACGGTGCGGTTTTGGTTTACAAAAAATCAAACACAACCTAAACCACAAACCGCTGCTTGCTTAAAATCATAAACCAAACCATTATTTTGAAACCGCAAAAACGTGTGCTTGGTTTATTAAAGATCTTCGACCGCACTTTTAACACCCCACTTATTGTACCGCACTTTTACAGGACACTCCCTACTTATAACCTACTGCCTCCAGACTTTTAATTGCGACATTAAATACGCCACAAGAATTTAGGGGAAGAAAGAAGTAGAGAAAATATAAAATAGTGTTTATATGTGATATGGATAAATAGAAAATATAAAGCCCAAAAAGTCAATATTATTGTAAGTAGTACGTAACTTCCTAAAATAGGAAAATGGCAAGTTGTGTACAATAATGAAATTTTAGCCTATGTATTAGACCGAATCTGGGACGGGTTGTTCAGAATCAGAAAACTTGTTTACAAAGTTGGTTACAAAAAATTTGGTAACTTCTATCTACTTATTTGAGAAGTAAAGTTCAAGGTAACCTCTTTTTGTATTTTTTATTATTATTATAGGTAAAGCTGATTGTATACATTGGGCCATGAATTAGTTTTGGACGAATACTAAGATATGATAACTTATTCGTAGAATATAGATTATGGCATGAGACTTGAATAAACCTCATACTGACTATACAAATAATGATACGAATCTCATGCCATTTGAGTTTTTTTTTTTTATGAAAGAAGCCGTAGTTTGGGAATTATACTTACGATTATCGTGTAAATGCTTACACCCAAGAATTTGTGTTAGTTTGTATTGTTTCAATTTAAAAACACTTATATGTAAGTGATGGCAGCACTGTTAGAATTAGTAATGAGGATTTATTACCTTGAATGGGATGTTAGGATTGATGGACGTAGATCTAAACCACATGTATAAACTGTTTTTTCTATTAACCAAAAAAACTGTTTTTTCTATTAACCAAAAAAACAATGTTTCTCTCATTATTCTTGGTTGTTTGATTTATTATTACTAGCTTTATAGTGCACGCTATGCGTGCGAAGTCGGAGATGAATAAAGTGAGTGCTTTGCGCTTGTTTGATCGGTTTTCTTCGTTTTTATTTTTATTTTTAAATTAATTAGCCAGAAAAGGCCAGGCTTTCTTTTCTAGTTAGGGGTATATTGGTCAAAAAGGTGGACACCAAAGTACTCATGAGGAGTTGACATATAGAATAGATATAGTTTAAAATATACGCAATCCGTTTATGTCTATCTTTAATTTTTTTAAATCTCTATTAACTATGTGCATATCAAATCAAAGTCAAAAAATCACAATGAGCAATAAATCAAAATAATTTAAAAGTTAGTAATAAATAGAACAAAATTTTTTTTTATAAGTGCATATCAAGGTAAAGTAAAAATAAAAATCAATTACAATTAAACAACAAAGAATATTATTGCCTACAAAGCCCAAAATACCGAAGACAGTTGGTCGATACCGCCGATATGTTGGCACCTTTGCACTCTACGGCCTTTGGGTTGATATATTCAACTTGATCATTAAAAGAAAAAAGCCAATATATTCACATTTTTTACATATAATTAACAAAATCATGAAATAGTGGGTCGATAAATTATTATCAACACTTGCTCATCCTCTCCTTACAATCCCCATTTTTCTCTCTAAATCATTTAACTCTCCATCCTCCCTTCCACACACCACAACAATCACCTCCCAACTTGTCATAGTTTTTCCTCACCGATCTTTCAACACTTGTTTCTCATTTAAAGTCATTTGCTACTACTATTAAACTCTTACACCTTTCTCGTATGACCATGATTGAATTTTTGGTGATATCTATGATTCGTTAATTGGTTTTTTCATTGTTCTCCAAACAAATGATTTGCATTTTTAATATTAATAAGACATACCTTTTGCGATAATTCCTTATTGAACTTGCCATTGAAGTTGTTTCCGTTCCTCTTGATTGCCAATGGTATTTCACTCTTGAATAAAATTACACAAAAGAGAATGTGAGACCTTTAGAACTGTATGAGGAACAAATCATTTTTTAAATGCTTTAGAATTACCCGTTCTTGGTTCTCTTTAATAGTCTGAGGGGCTTGTGTTATTCCCGTAGAATTATGTTCTCTAATAACATACATTGCTTGTTCTAAATTGTCGATTGTGTTTTGGTTGTCTTATTGTGGTTTGGAGGTAATTGAAGGGGAGAAGAGGAAGAAGATGAGGCGGAGTAACTCTCATGTAGTTGTGCGTGGTTTTGAGAGGCAGAAGATGAGGCAACTGTCATGGAGTTGTGCATGGTTTTGAGAGGAAGTAGAGGGAGCGTATAAACGCGCCGTGGCTTCAAGAATTTTTTTTGAAAGGTTAAGCTGGTGCAATTAAGCCGTACGCTTTTTTTGTTTTTTTTTTCTAAATTTAGTGATTGGTTGAGTTTGTAATATTTGGTGGTAAATGGGGGTATTAAAGTAACTTTGGGTGGACACCAAATCCTCGAGGTGTTCACATATAGAATAGAGATATTTGCAATAGTGTGATTTTTTTTATGTGGTTGAATTATATTCATTTTATTAATTTTGCGATATTATATAAGATAAATTAGATAATTATTGAGAGACATCCGATCATGATTATATTAATTTTAGTAATATAATTATACTCCTAATTAATGATTATTGTTTTCATGCAAATCTCAAGCTCTATTCAATTATAATTAAATTGTGTATTTTTATAGTATGCATATAGCAAAATTTATAATACTCAATTGTATTATTGATTTATAGATAATTTTGGTGGAAATCAAACTTCATTTTCTTTTAATAATTTTAAAACTTCTATTCTTACCATAATTATGTAGTATCTCTTATTATATTAAATTCATACTCTTCTTATAACTTCTTTAATATGCTCCAATAACTCATAGGTTAAAAATAAAACATTCATCTAAATTTTATAATTTTTATAGTTGTAAGCAAGTTCCAATGATGTAACAATTATTATTTTTCGAATTCGTAGCAAAAATATACTAAATTTTTATTGTCTAATATTTTTAGGTTGTTTAGTCAAAATCAAACTTTAACTTTTTACTATACAAAACTATCGATATGTATTTTTTATCTTTATATAACGCAACTTTTGAAAGTATAATTTTGAAAGACATAATTGTTACTATCACACATAATACGCTATTTTTATAACTATTTTTATATATATTTAAAATAAAGAATAAATAATACGTTATTGTTCATCTAAATAAATATATTTCCATAAGTTGTAAAACTATATTGTATATAGATCTTATTTGAAGCATATTTCGAGGCACTTTCGATGGTAAAAAAATTCAAATTTTGCGAATTTTGTAGTAAAAGTTATATTCAATTTACATAGCATAATAATTTAGTTTGTTTATTCAAAATTAGACTCTAATTTACACTTATCCATAAGTCCTTATATGTGTTGAAATCATGTAGAACTTTATTTATGTAAAAAAATGCAAATTGATGCACATAAGGATCCTCACGGCGCGCTCTATGCTTCTCGAAATCTTTAGGAACTCCCATCTTTCTCGAAAAGTTAAATAATTTATATATATTAAGATTGTGATTCAACTTTCGATTGTTTTTCTTATTGTTTTATTTAAGTTAAAGAACTATACATATTCTAAAAAATTTAATCTTAATTTTGCAAAATAAAATTATGTCCATCGGCTCACCCTCTTTAATGATATCCGTCAAGTTAATAATATATCTTCATAGTTTTGAAACAAGTGAAATCTTAAATCCAAGCTCACGCGAAAAAGAAGTGTTTGACATTTTGAACGGATGAAGTATGATACCTTGTCGCCCTTTCCCATAAAATCAAGTAAAAGCTTCATGTCTCAAATATGTGAAACAAAGTCAGTACATGCAAAACAGATAACCAAAGTCCATTTGAAAATGTTGTCTACTCCTTTTTGGCAAGCAATTTGCTAATACTACCTACATCCGTTTAAACATAGTTACAATAAAACAATTCATTACTTTATCTAATCATCTATATACAAGTCACCCTCCCATAGTCCTACGGTTTTGTATGAGACACCTCTTACTTCTTGCTTTTATAAAAAAAAAAAGTTCTCACTTTTTCGGGTTTCGTTGGGCTCGGATGACGCAGTACCTTATATATGAGAGTAATTATACTACAAAGTTGTGTTTATTGGTGTCTTGGTCCAACCAAAGTGGGCGGCTTTGTCGCTATCTTTCTCTCTCAATATTATAATCTTTTTCTTCTTTTTTTCTTTTTTAATATCCAAGATCAACATGTCTAGATTATCCCAATTGCATCATCAGGAGTCCATTATTATTATTGTTGTGTTTGACTAATTGTGAAGGTACACATAATGAGAAAAGGACTATTATCGAAGGTATTATTACTCAACCTTTCTTTGTGGGTCATTCAGTAATCAGTAGTGACATTTTTTGTAAATAAAAATAAAAATTCAATCAAATTGATTTTATTAAATTCATACCAAAATATATACTTTCTCCCTCCATATTGCCTTTATTCTAGAAAGAGTGCATTATTTATTTTGGTTATAGATAATAGGAATGTATAAGAATCGGATTGTTGGTTGGTTGGGGCCCTCTTTGTAGCTTGTGACGAAGTTTGCGTTAACTAATTTCATTTCATGGGATCTTGAACAAGCTTATTCATCTTACCATAAAAAAAATAGAAATGTATTTCAAGGATGAAAGCGAGAAATAGAGTCAAATAAAATAAAAAAGGACTTCCATATTACGAAGACAAATACCACAAACCAATTAATGAAATATATTGCTTGATTTTTTGAGATATACCAAAATAAAATGTAATCACTTTCCCACAAATGAAAAAAAGTATATAATAGAATCAAAATTCACCAAAATACAATCTTAAATAACAATTGATATAGAGCTTTACTCATATACATTGAGTGTTTGAATCTAACTTACTAATTAGTGTGATCGTTTTGGTTTTTTTAATCATGAAGTAGCATTAGTGATAGTTTTTTACGATGAAGTAGCATATTTACAAAGTGTAGAAATTTATTTGATTGAATTTTGAAAAAAGTTAAATCTATCATAGGAAGTTTACTACTTACCTAGAGACACAGGTAAGTACTAAGTAGCTATAAGAACTTCTAATTTCCAAAATTACTTATATCAACCAAACATAAATCTAATTTGTTTCATTTTTTGGTAAGTAAGCTAAGTATATTGAAAGCTACAATTACAACCTAAGTCCATAATAGGACATAACCACAACTACGGATGCTCACAGAGGCCGAGACCCCGAGAATAACCGGGCCGACATCTTGTCTCTGGCTATATGCAATCCTTTTAGGAATTCCTTTCATTCCTTTTCTTTACAATATCTCTTTATCTAAAGGCGGCCTTACGTTTGTATTTGCAAGTTCCTTGAGGCGTGCATTCCCGTAGCTTCTTACTTTTCTCCTCATCGAAGAAATTTTCATCGAGGAAGTCGCACATTTCTTGCTAAATCTTGTATTGTAGTAGCCATGATGCTTGCTTTTTGATAATTTATCTTGTTTCAAGAATTCACTTCCTTTGAATCTTCTCCTAATCCAAGCCGGGAGGTGCTCTAAAGTATTCAAAGTTGTTTGTATGCGAAACCATCTTTTAATCTCGCTTAGGAATTGCTTCTTCTGACTGAAACAAAAATAAATGTCCACATGTTCCTCTTTCCTATTTTCACACAATAAACAAACAGTACGTACGTATCTCTAGCGTGCGGTCTAGTTCTTGTTCTGAGCCTATTCTTCCTAGCAAGCCATTTCTGAAGCGTAGCGAGAACATTATCAGTGGTCACCTTATCCTTGCACCAACTTTGCTCTCGGCACTGGGTTGTGCAAATTCTTGTACATTTCAACGGTGCTAAATTGTGGGTAAGCCATGAGGTGCCACACTCTGATGTATAAATGGCATTTCTAGTTTTGCGAATAAATTTGATAATCCGGCTTATTGTATGTCCTTGGAGCATAATATTGGCTCTAGTCTTGGTCCTTTACATATATCGCATGGACCCGTTAATTCCCCGAAGATTATCGGCCTTCGTGGCTATACTCCGACTTGCTTCCCCGCCATTGTCGTATTCCAATGAACCAAAGATACGAATCTCCGAACCACCATTGCTTTTGGGAATCTGAATCTCATCCCAGCTAACATAACCTTGGCACGGGAGAATTGCACATTCCGATCCAAAGAAAGGATATGCTGGATGGCGTTTACTTGCTTTTGATTTTGCTTAGGCAAGTCCGCAGATACGTGACCCGATATACCTGCGATGCTTCAAAAGCGCTGAGTTCACTTACTTGTCTCCCTGCCCGTGAAATGAGATGCTTTTAGTACACTTTGATCCCATAGACCATTTTTTCTATTAGTTGCTCCTTCAATCGCAACAATATAGTTTTTTGATACGTATGGGAACTCCCGAGTATACGAAAGGCCAACTTCTTTGCTTAAACCCCGAGCATGCCACGATTCTCTACATTGCCCAAGCCTCCACTCCATGACCAAATATAGCAAATGCGGGAAGGGTTGGCAACTGACCTAGTAGAAGTAGAGAAGAGTTTCATTCCTTGGAGCATCATCATCACCAATTGATAGTCACCTTCTGGGAAGAGAATCATGTGATCGCCAAAACATATACGATTCATACCCGTGTTTTTGCATCTTGGATAGAATTTAAATTGAATTTGCTTTCCCATATATCTCATAATTCTAGTGAAATATTCCATGCGCAAGACAAAAAGTAAAGGTGACATAGGAGTCACCTTGCCTCGATCTCCTTTCATAATTAAAAAACCCGGTGGAACTCCATTTAATATCGGTGTGAAGGTCGGGCTTGTAACACGTAGCATTATAACTTTATAATTATAGCGGGGAAGTTTAAAGAATGCATCATTTCCTCCAAAATTCCCGACATATTGTATCATAAGCCTTTTGAATGTCGATTTTCATCGAGTAACATTTACCTTCACGGCTATTCTTGTAAAGCTTGACAATAATATTATGCATGATGCTTCTTCCGAAGCAAATGCACCTTGAGTATCAAAAATATTGAGGGCAACAACGATCTTAGCTTTTCACAAAGAAGCTTTGTTATGCACTTGTAGATTACGGAACAACGCCAGTGTTGTCTGTAATCACTAGCATGTGTCGGGCTCTTCACTTTAGGAAATCACGGTGATTGAAGTCACATTAATGCTCTTAAGAAGTTTCGATGTACCAAAGAAATCCAGAACTTCGGTACCAATATCTTCACCAATTACATCCCAGTACGCTTGAAAAAGTAAGCCCATTATAACCATCCAAACATGGTGCTTTTTCATTAGGAATTGACATTAGCACTCTCTTAACATCGACACTAGTGAAATTGCAATCCAGAGCCTTTGTTGATCACTAGAAAGCCTTGGACCCTCGTCGATAATCTCACTTTTGACATTACACACAGTGTTGAAAGGTCTTGCCCAACTTGACTCTTGATAAAAGTTGACAAAAGCTTGATTACTTGCTCTCCCGGTGTTCACCCTTGTGATTTCCATCTTGAATAGCATGAACTTTATTAGCACTTCTTGGCTTTGATTGATTGATGAAATAATTCGGTGCTATCATGTTCTTTATAATCCACTGTGCTTTTACTGTCTCAAAAGCTTAGATACATATCTTGAACCCTCTTGTACTCTTGATTTGAATCTTTTCTTCCTTACTATGCTCGGCATTATCGGGATGCTCATGCATTAAATTCCACATCGACTAAGCATCGATAAGCTTGAGTGGCTCTAACTTGCACATCGAGAAACCATCTTTATTAATCTTCTTTTACTCTCCTTTTAGTCTTTTAAGCTCATGAGTCACCACAATGCATAAGACATCCCCTAATAGGAGAATCCCCGAACCTCTTTAACATATTCCATGAATGTTGGAGCTTGAACCCACATATTGAAGAATACGAATGGTTTTCCCCTCGCGACATCGCGGATACACACATAGAATACTTGGACGGTGATTATATTCACCCTCGGGTAAATAATAAACTTCTTCATTCTCGTAACATGGTTATTATGCTTCATTAGTAATAGCTCTATCGATCTCCCGAATGCTTGGCATCGGCTAGATTGCAATGAGACACCACGATCTCTAAAAAGGTGCACTTCATTGATTCTTACTACGGCTCGACCTCTCATCCAGATTCATAGCGTATTTGAAGTCCCCCGTGATCCATGGATCATCGGATTTGATCGGGACTAAGCTCCTTCCACGAATCATCTATTTCTCTTCTCTCATTATATCCATATACAAATGAATAAAGAAAACTTGGGCTAGGCCCAGCCAAGAGACGATTTTGCGATGAATTAGTTGGCTGTAACATGCGGGATATCAAGCGAAAAGATTCGGATCTCCAGGCTACTATTATTCTACATTTATCAACAATGTTGTTGTTTATTGTAAATCACCAACTAGAGCACATGTTTTGGTAAAGCATTCCATTTTTAGGAATATTCACCTTTGTCTCCAGAGACCGAACGACTTAATATTGTGGAAGAAATGAAATTCCTAACCTCGTATTTTTTTTGTAATCTTGTTCGATCACTTGACATTCCGAACAGAGTGTACTATACATGTTGGTTAGGGGCTCCAAACCCCTACACACCAACATCCTTGTGTTTTTGACACCATAGAGCAGCATCGGTTGTGCTTGATATATTGACATCGGGCGATTCTTCATTGGGAGTGGGAGCAACCACCTTATCGACTTTGCTTGAGCACCGAAATTGCCATGTTAAACTCCTTTGGAGCTTGTTGCATTGGCATACGAGTCTTGGGTTGCATCATTCTTTTTCACCACCCACACTTTCTTCACCCTATTCATCTTAACACATTAATCCTTCTTATGTCCATATCCATTGCAATTTGTGCATAGGATGAGTTTCGAACCATAAGCAACCATATGATCTATAATGATCCCTTTCATTCTCATTCCTAAAAAGCTGGACAAAATATGGGAATACTTTATCTATTTCAACCTCGATTAAGGTCTTTCTAAGCGCAATCCATCTCTATTCATGGTTGCTTGATCCACCTTGATAAACTTCCCAATTATGCTTACGATCTTGGATAAACTTTTGTCACCCCAATATTTCAAATCATACCCATGAAGTTGACCCGTATTGGAAGACTCTTCCATTGCTTGTTTAATTCCATATTTGGCCTCCATGCTTGAACTAGTACCCGGTTTCCCATCGAAAAAATGGAAACCCCTGTTATAACACCACTGATTCTCTATTTTCCAAAATACCTTTTTAATATAAAACTTAGAGAATTATCAAAGCGTTATCGCTAGTGTGATAATGAATCGGTTTATTCGAATTTTAGGTGGAAATAAATAATAACTTCGAAAATATAAATACTTAGTGAACCATAAGGTCGACTCCGAGCCAAACCCAAAAGTCGACTACTCGAGCCACAATTACAATCAAACTATAAAAGTATTGAAGAACTAAACACAAGCTCTCCACGAAAACCCAGAACCCATGATGCATCGTCTTAGGACCTGGAATGGTCGATGCTCTATTGATCTGAGAGGCTGCTCACCAAATGGGTCATCACGGGATCGATAAGGCACGGCCCATGATCGACATACAAAAAGCACGTAATCGGCAAAGTTGAGTACTACCTACTAAATAAAGTATAAAACCTAACATGATAATAATAAACATTAACTCGATAATAAATAATAACATAAATAAGTAGCAGTTGACTATTTGAACTAGACTCCAAAATCGATAGATTAATTATAATTAGATTGAATAGGCAATGGAAAGAGTTGTCGACCAAACCGGAGTCTTGATTTTAGAGACGAAATACGGGTGCGACTCAGTACTCCCATGACAGACGATATCGAGGTACTAATTTAAATAAAATGAGACACCGTGATGATCTCGGTCCCGAGAAAAGCCATAGGCTACCACCATGCACTCAACTCATACTAGTCCAACACTTGACGTGCGCGAGTCTAAAGCTTATTGCTATTCACTTCCCACTTTAAGTTATTAATAGATTATTTACTTGTTGTGACTCACAAAATAAAACTGACCAAATAAATATCGTGAATACCGCAAAGCTTCCATTTTAATCTAAGGATTAGATAAGATGATCGACAACTCGAAATAATCCAAGAATGATTCCGATTACTTAGTTCGATAACCAGCTCGATATTTATTTGTTGATCTAAATTGACAATCGACCAACCTTTCCATAGTTGAATATCCAACTTACCAAATAAGGCCCACGGCCCTCATAAAGTATATATAATCAATAATCTAAAGGGAACAACATGATCCAATTCATGATCCAATGACAAAATAAATATTAATCCCTCATGTGAATTAATAAAATATAGTTCCCG
Source organism: Beta corolliflora (assembly GCA_947648045.1). Lineage (NCBI taxonomy): Eukaryota > Viridiplantae > Streptophyta > Magnoliopsida > Caryophyllales > Amaranthaceae > Beta > Beta corolliflora. The sequence goes on from CANSZD010004103.1 coordinate 249,551, forward strand.
ATCCCGCATGCTTGCGTCGATCATCCATACAAACAAATTATAACCAACATAGGCAACATGCTTCACCAGCATTGACATAAAACATGCAATTCCACTTGAATATAAACCACGTATGAACTATAAAAGTTCCCTATACATAATACTACATTAATCCTACTCTTAGGACATGGTACTAGTCTACTAAAACATAGGTATGTACGTACCTTGTGCAGAGCAAAACGGAGGCCACTTTCCATGACCTTAAAGTCGCTTAAGAATATTCTCAGCCCCGCAAATACCAACATAACCAAGAATCGATACTCAAATAAATTTCCAGCAACTTTAAAATATTTTAAACCCTCCTAAAAAGTGTTTAAAACCCCTCTTGAACATTAAAACTTCAACTTTTGGTGCCCTCCAGTCACCAAAACCCATAAAAATCCATACTTTGCTATTTAAAACTCCATCATAAGCATACTAATAAAAATTCCAGCAACTTATATTATGTTTTAAACCCTTTAAAAGTCACTCTAACATAATCATAAATATTAGAGTACTCAATTTTCATAAACTATAATATAGTACTACAATTTCCGACTCTTAAAACATTAAAAATCCATGCTTTGATGCTTAAAACCCTAACCCAAACATATTTAATAAATCTGAATTTTAATTACTTTGCTATACTAAACATATAATCCCGAAATATGTATTTAAACCATCGAAGTTACATACTTCAATAATGAAAACATTAAAACAATACTTAAAACATAAACCTAACATTAAAATAATATAGAGGAAGAAGAGAAATAAACGAAGAAGAGGAAAGGAGGAGGAAACACGGCAAAGGAGGGGTGGCGCTGGCCCGGTGAACGGTGGTGGTGGTCGGTAGGTGGGCGACAGCGGCACCAAGGAGCGAAGAAGGAGGAGAAAGAAAACCTAAGGGAGGGGGAGAAAATCGGTGGAGGGAGAAAAATTAGGGTGAGTAATTTAGTGTGGGGATTTTTGGGCTCTCATGTGGTTTATATAGGTAACCCTTATGGGTTTAGGGAATTGTGTTTGAACTTTTAAATTAATTGATTGGGTTCTTAAGTTGAGTTGGGCTCCTGTAACTCAATTTTAAAATCCTTTATACTCCAACTCAAAATAATTAAACTATTAAATAACTTTCAAAGTATGACTAAATAAAATATTTAATTATTTAAAAATATTAAATAATCCTTTGACTTTAAAAATAATCGACACTTTAAGAAATTAATAATTTAAATCTTGGAAATATATATAAATATACTTTAAATATATTTATAAAATTCATAAAATTGTGGGGGATTACGGTCTACCCCTTTAAAAGAAGTTTCGTCACGAAGCTTGACACGAAAACCCATCACATTTTCAAAACTTTGACTCCAAACTTCCATTTGGAAATACTTGTGTCACAACGTGTGCACACTTTACCAACCTTAAAACCACTTGTGTTACTCATGAACACATTTTTCTGCGGAGAACCAATTTATTTTGCACTTGACATGCGGGAATCGCTTGGGAATAAGCATAAAAATGTATTAAAATACCATAAAATAAGGCAAAAAAAAACGACGAAATTCTATTGTATTCTACCCCCCCTTAAAGAAAACGAGTTACGCCCTCGTAACTCACTTCGATGAATAACTCGGGATATTTCTTCTTCATTTCATCTTCGGCTTCCCGCGTTGCCTCTTCGGACTCGTAGTTAGACGAAGCACTTTCACAATATTCACATCCTTATTACGTGTACTACACACCTTTCTAACCAAGACTTTCACATGTCTTTTCTCATACGTGAGGATACTATCAATTTGAATTCTTTCGGGTTCCGAACATGATTTTCATCGGGGATATATCTCTTAAGTTGAGAAATGTGAAACACATCATGCATCTTCTCGAGCTTCATTGGTAAAGCCAACTTATAGGCTACCTTCCCAACTCTTTGCAAAATCTCATATGGGACCGACATACTTGGCACTTAATTTGCCCTTCTTACCAAATCTCATCACTCCCTTTGGTCGGTGACACTTTCAAAACACCTTATCACCCATTGCGAATTCATCTTCTCTTTAATCTTATCTAGGTGCTCGTCTCAACTTGACCCTCTTTGATCTCATCGGCGCGGAGTCCCAATGACAAAGCACTCGATCTTGCTTCGATCTCCCATGATTCAAAATTTCTAGGCTAAGCCTTTGCATATATCGGTACAATTCCTCGGGAGCTGCCCAAGCCTTCACGTTATGGCTCGACTTCCCTACTCAAGCATCGGCGATCACATTCGCCTTCCCCTCGTGATATTGGATATTTAGGTCGTAGTCTTTAATCAATTCGAACCATCTTCTCTTCCTCATATTGAGATCCTTACAGGTGAAAATGTACTTCAAACTCACTCTTTCTTCGTCCAGATTGGTCATCGGCCTTGCTATCTTCGAGAAATCTCTCCTGAATCTCCTATAATAGCTAGGTAATCTAGAAAAACTCTAATATACGACACATTCTTCGGTGTAGGCCACTCGCTAACGGCTTGAATCTTTGCGGGATCCACATAAACTCCTTCTTTTGACACATAATGACCCAAAAAATGCTACTTTCTCCAATCGTAATTCACACTTAGAGAACTTTGCATACAAGTTGGTTCTTCCTAAGCGTCTCCAAGACTATCCTCAAATGCTCGTCATGCTCTTCTTCAGTCTTTGAATAGATCGAAATATCATCGATGAACAATACAACAAATTGATCCAAAAACTCGTGCACTAGTGGAAAAACGGAAGGGTTGCGGTCAAAACACCCTAAGAGGCGCGTTTTTGGCTGACCCTTTCCATAGCGACCCTTAAGCATAAATGAAGGGTTGCGGTTTTGAACCCTTGACCCTTCCACAACGAAGAGGCTGTGGTTTCCCTTAGCGACCCTTCGTTGTCTGAAGGGCTGCGTTTTTGGGCTGACGCGACCCTTTTACAAATAAAGAGCTACGGTTTTAAAACGTGACCCTTGTGACCCATAAAAAAAAAAAAAAAAATTTGGAGATGAAAAGCTGCGACGACTTGAGAGGAGATTTCGTCACACACAAAGCGAGAATGTACAAATTATCTATTCTCGAAGTTACTATTCCAACAAAATGACCAATTTAAATATAGGCAATTCAATCCTCGCAATCCACGATCCACGGTGAACACATCCTCGCCAATTGCATTCCTATCAACATCTAGATATATGAATCTAGCAATTCTATTCAAAACAAATTTTCACTCCGATTCAACTCTAAGAGTAGTAATGCCTATTTCAAATAAATTGCCCGATTCTTGAAAAGTCCTCCAAAAAATTGCAATTCTCGTCAACACATGACAATCCAAAATCCGCAATTCTACAATAAAACTTCAAGTCATCCATATTTCACAATTGTCAACCAAAAAAAAATAGAAATTAACCTAACATAAACAAAAATAACAAAAAAAAAAGATTCCTTTCCATTAACCAAGCGTAGATGTCACACACGAAGTGAACCTTGTCATTAACCAGCGCGAATCTCGTGACCTTTGGGGGTATGTCGCCGGTGAACCCTTGTGGCGAAGAAATGAGGAGAGAGACGCGGCGGAACGGCGAACAATGAGAGGAGATCCTAGCCACCGGCGAAGAATGACACAGACGAACGACGAAGGAGGAGAGGATATCCTAGCCTAGGTGAAGAATGAGAGAGATGAGGGATGGGTGGGCGAGGCGGAAGCGAGCGGCGAACACCTTGAATCTCACCACAAAAACGCTCGAGCGAGGGAGAGAGAGGGAGAGAATGAGATTGTGAGAGAGAGAGAGAATGAGGGAGGGAGATTGTGAGAAATAAAACCTAGCCTAGCTAACATTTTAAGCCCAACGCGCGCGAGATCGAATTCCCTTTCAAATAAAATTAAAAAAAAATCCCATAAAGAGATGCGGTTAGCCAAAACGCGCAACCCTTTATTGCTATAGATTGCGGTTTTGGTAGCATGACCCTTCACTAAAGGCTGCGTTTTTAAAATAACGCAGCCCTTCGTATCTGAAGAGTTGCGATTTTTGGCTAACGACCCTTTAGCGGCCATTCCTTTTTTTCCCCCTAGTGATGGAATATCCTATTCATCGAGTCCATGAATATTGCAGGAAGCATTGGGTCGATCCAAACGGCATCACGGTGAATTCATAATGACCATTACGTGTCCTAAGCACGAGTCTTAGGAATATTTTTATCGACTACCTTCAATTGGTGATACCCAGGACGCTAATCCCGATCTTCGAAAACACACTTGCTCCATTCAGGCGATCGAACGGGTAATCTATCCTAGGCGAAGGATACTTATTCTTAATGGTCACATTGTTCAACTCCTATGTCTCGATGTCCGACCTCATACTTCCATCTTTCTTCTTCACAAATAACAAGGGAGCTCCCCCAAGGTGACGCCCTAGGCCTAATATAACCTTTCTCCAACGACTCTTGCAATTGCGTCTTGACTCGCTCATCTCGAAGGTGCCATTCTATATGGTGCCTTAGAAATAGGTGCGATACCGGGGAACTAAGTCTATGAGTGAACTCAACGGCTCTCTTGGGCGCATACCGGAAATCTCGCTTGGAAACACATCCATAAATTCACGATCGGTACATCCTCAATCTTCAATTCAACCTCTTTGCTCATATCTCGTACACTACAAAAGAATAATTCACACCCTTTCTTTACCAACTTCTTCACCTGCATTGCATAAATGACCCCAAAGTTCTTAGGCTTCCCAAATCGTCGGTATGAAGTTATCTTCCTTAAAGGGCTTCTCGGCACTACCTTCAGAGCTTCACAATCTATCTTGGTTTTATATAGAAACCTAATCAATTCATCCCCAGAATAACGTGCAGGTCTCCCAGATTGAACTCGATCAGATTAGAAGGAAAATCGCGAGTCTCTATCTTCGAGAGGTAAAAGTCTCCATCTGACTTAGTACACCTTAAAACTTCCCCAGAGGTATACTTATAGGCAAGTCGATCACTTGAAGTCTACCCAGCCCCCCAAACTCTTAATAACGGACGACGAAATAAACGAATGGGTCGCCCCAGGAATCCACATGTGGCTTTACGAAAGCGGAGTTAATATAAAAAGTACCGAAACTACGTCGGATTTCTCGGCTTCATTGCGGCTCATCACGAACGAGTCACAGGAGCTTTGCTCGATTGTTGTTGTTGTTCTCGTTAGCTTGAGCTTGCGTAGCTTCCTTGATTGTTACTGCGACCACTATAGGCTTCGACCCTTAATTGTTAGCTTGGTTGAATCTAGACCTTCCTGATTACCATTCCCATTACCATTGTTCTTTCTTACGCTTGGTGAAGCATTCAAACTCTCCATGCCCCACTTTTTTTGGCGGTAATCACCGAGTCACTAGATCCCCTTTACGGTCTCTACCGGGGTGATTCTTGTTACATCTCTTTGCAGATTGTCACTCCTCTTGGAATGGCCCTTACCATTAAAGCCTTGGTCATTCCTTTCTTGGAAATTCCCATTCCCGTTCCTATTCTTCTTAAAAGTTCCCACGATTTCCACGAGTGAAATCTTTTCTTTTCTCGCCTACTTCTGACATTTTTCTTATCACGCCTCGATTGAAGACCATAAATATGGGCAGCTCTCCCATAAAAACAACATCTAAGGACACAAGGTCTCACCACCTAGCCCCGATTGAATTTCCTCGGTCGAGCCTTGTTCAAATCTACGAGCTTTCGGCTCCTCGTTGCTACGGCTTCGGTCTGCGAATCTAGACAATGCTATGAACTTGCTATAATACTCGAAATGGCCATACTCCCCATCCTAAGGTTTATGAACTCTGAGCCTTTTGCTTCCTTATAAAAACGGGGTAAAATTTTCCTCTTAAAGCGACTGATAAAATAATCCCAATTAAACCCTTCCCTGACACTAAGTCTATTTCCATTTTCTTTCCACCATAAATCGGCCTCGTCTTTCGGATCCAACACGGCGACCTACTTTCATATCCTCGGGACAATTCACGGCCCAAAATCTTGTCGAACTCCTAATCCGACTCTCTAAGATTAGGGTCGGCTTACCCCTTAAAGTACGATGGCTTAATCTTAGCTAATATTTCAAACATATCCCTATTTGAGGATCGGGGCTCAGCCCTTTCTTGGGTCGATTTCTCACGCTAATAGGCGAATAGCGAGAGGCTAAGGCGTTATCGTTGTTTGTCATTCTACTTCGCGACCTGAAATTTAGCGTAAATCTACTTTAGGTTTTGATTCCACGGCACACTTGCCATTCTCTCCGAAAGCATCAATTCGACTTGATCATACTGGATCGCATCACAATAAAATTCTATGGAGTTATAATAGTGCCGATTCAATCACTATAAACCATACTCAACCATATACTCATTCATGATTAAACATTCACATCACTAATATATAAGGATCAAATAAAATTAATCACAACAATAAAATAAAATAATCCCCATTAGCGTACTAAAATAAATTCTTACTCAACTTGAATAACTAAATAATAACTTTTATTCCTCAAAGCGATGATAATAATATTTTCCAATCCTGATAACCATACTTATTCCTCGATGAAGTAAAGATACTAAAGAAAAGAAGTTTAAACCATTGTAGCTTAGCTACTTATTCAACACTACTAAACTTAGAACATAAATAAATACTCTATGGAGTTACATTATCCTTCCTATCCTTACTTTCCTTGTACTTCTGCCAAGAGTGAACATCTCATCTTCAAAGTCTTGATGTCCTCAACTTGTAATAATAATAACTGAATTTCTAGCTCTAGTAGATCTTCGAACCCTTTTTGGTTGAGGTACATCCTCGTCCGACTCTCGAATCACTATCACTTGAGCCCGGTTAGTCTTCATAATAGCATTGTAGATGTCCTTTCGGGTGTGCCCTCTAGCATGATCGAACTCCTGAATGACCTCATCGTCGATATCGGGGATGCCTACTTTCAACACACGACGCATAACAACATCTAGGCTAGGGTAGCTCTCCCTATCCGGACTCCATATCGGACTCTTATCGTCACTAAGCACAATTAGGGGTGTAAGTGGATTAATTTGGATTGGACTTTGCCAAATCCGAATCCGGTCCAAAGTTTTGGACTCGAGAAATTGAGTCAAGTCAGACTCAAATATTTTTGAGTCCAGTCAGTCGAGTCAGATAATTTTTCTAGCCAATAGGGTTGGAGTAGCTTCCTACTCGGGCAGCTTCGCATCAGACATGCCCTAGTGGTCCTTTAACGGATGAATACGACATCTATAAATACATAATGCCCTCACTTAGCGTATATTCCCAATAATAAATAATAAACAAGAATAAACAAATAATTTAAAGCTAGGAATAACATTAAACAGTTAAGAAAGGAGGAAAAACATAAACATCTTTGAACTAAATATTTAAATGCGGACATATAATATTTCTATCTTATATGCCCTTCCTATTCTACCCATCTCTCACAAAATTAATAAAGTAACTAAAATAAACTAGAAGTACTAAAATAAACAACTCATAATTAAATATATAATTTTCTAAAAATATAAAAGAAGCAGAAAAAATGAATAAAAAAAAATTTCAGAGTCTAAAAAAAATTTCGAACCCAACTAAAAAATTTCGATCTAAAAAAATATTTGCGAATCCTTTTTGATATTGAAACATGTTTGAATTTATAAAATGATTTAAGCACAACGAATAAGTAGGAGCTCGTTTTCTTGAAATTCATTTTAAGTAACTAGGCGCCCTAAAAATATAAGATTGGCACGAAAGGCCAATAAAACCTAAGCTCCAAGATACCACTTTGTAACACTTAGATAAGTCTCCATTTTTGAGAAAACCTTTTTAACATAAAACTTAGAGAATTATCAAAGCATCATCGTCCAGTGTGATAACGTATCGGCTTATTAGAATTTTACGGCGGAAATAAATAACTTTGAAAATACAAATACTTAGTCAACCAAAAGTCCAAACCAAGCCAAGAAGTCGACCTGACCAAAGTCAACTACTCAAACCACAATTGAAATCGAACTATAAAATGTATTAAAGAACTAAACACCTGGCTCTCCCAAGAAAACCCGAATCCATGATGCATCATCTTGAGGACCTAGAGTAGTCGATGCTCTGTGATCCTGAAAGGCTTGCTCACCAAATCGGTCATCACGGGATTCCCGATAAGGCACGACCATGATCAACCTGCTGGAAAGCACGTAATCGACAAAAGCTGAGTACTACATGCTAAATAAAATATAAAACCTAACATGATACTAATAAACATTAACTCGATAATAAATAACAACATAAATAAGTAACAAATTGACTATAATGAACTAGACTCCAAAATCAATAGATTAATTATAATTAGATTGAATAGGCGATGGAAAGAGTTGTCAAGTGCGAACCATTCTTTATTTTAGAAAATGAAATACGGGCACGACTCCGCACTCCCATGACCACACGACTCACCGAGGTACTAATTTAAATAAAATAAGACACTGTGATCAATCCGGTCCCAAGAAAAGTCTATAGGCTTCCACCACGTAGCCCACTCCCAGCTCGTACTAGTCCCGACACTTGAGACGTGTGCGAGTCTTAAAAAGCTGCTGGCTATTCGCTTTCCACTTTAAGTTATTAATAGATTATTTACTTGTTGTGACTCACAAAGTAGGGCGACAAACATAAATATCATGAATACATAAAGCTTCCATTTTTATCTTAGGATTAGATAAGGTGATCGACAACCTTTCGAATAATCCCAAGAATGATTCCAAGGTACTTAGTTCGATAACCAGGTAATATTTATTTGTTGATCTAAGTCAAGCAATCAACCGGCCTTTCCAGTAGTTGAATATTCAATTTCTATCAAATAAGGCTACGGTGCACTCATAAAGTAAATATAATAGAGAATCAAAGTGAGCAACATGATCCAATGACAATATAAATATTAATCCCTCATGTGAATTAATAAAATAAAGTTTCCAATCCCACATGCTTGCATCAATCATCCATACAAACATATTATAGCCAACATAGGCAACTTGTGCTACCACACAACGGCATAAAACATGAAATTCCACTTGAATATAAACCGCGTATGAACTATAAAAAGTTTCCTATGCATGATACTACATCAATCCTACTCATAGGACATGATACTAGTCTGCTAACACATAGGTATGCACGTGCCCTGTGTAGGTAACCCAGGAAATTCACTTTCACAACCTTAGAAGCCGCCCTAAAGAATATTCTCAGCCTACCAAATACCAACATAACCAAGAATCAATACTCAAATAAATTTCCAGCAACTTTAAAATATTTTAAACCCTCCTAAAAGTGTTTAAAACCCCTCTTGAACATTAAAAACTTCAACTTTTGGTGCCTTCTTTGCTATTTACATACTTTGCTATTGAAAACTCCATCATAAGCATACTAATAAAAATTCCAACAACAGATATGATGTTTAAAACCCTTTAAAAGTCACTTTAACATAATCATAAATATTAGATTACTCGATTTTCATAAACTATAATATGGTACTACAATTTCCAACTCCAAAAACATTAAAAATCCATGCTTTGATGCTTAAAGCCTAACTTAAACATATTTAATAAATCTGAATTTTAATAACTTTGCTATCCTAAACATATAATCTAAAATTTATATTTAAATCATCAAAGTTACATACTTTAATCATGAAAACTTTAAACGATTACTTAAAATATAATTCTAACATTAAAATAATATAGAGGAGGAAGAGAAATAAAGCCAAAGAAGAGGAAAGGAGGAGGAAACCCTTGACAAGGAGGGGCGGCGGCTATTTGCTATGGCCCGGCAGCTGGCTTAGCTGTGGGTGAACGGTGGTGGTGGTCGGCCGGTGGCCGCGCTGGCACTAAGGAGGACCGAAGGAGGAGAAGAAAACCGAAGGGGAGGGGGAGAAAATGTCGGTGGAGGAGAGAAAAATTAGGGTGAGTAATTTAGTGTGGGGATTTTGGGCTCTCGTGGGTTTATATAAGTAACCCTTGTGGGCTTAGGGGAATTGTGTTTGAATTTTTAAATTCCCAATTGGGTGCTTGAGTTGAGTTGGGCTCACTCTAACTCATTTTGAAAATCCTTACATACTCAAACTCAAAATAATTAAACTATTAAATAACTTTTCAAAGTATGACTAAATAAAATAGGATTTTTGTCGAAATACATTATAAATATCAACTTTTTGCAAAAAAGTACCTTATATAAAATGTTGAGCAAGTACCTTTTATCTCTAAATTTTTTTTTTGTTGCAAGTTAGCACCTTTTGTAGGATTCCAAGGTTGACTAAAACTCATCCAGCTTGCACCACGTGCTTGGCACTGATCTGCCTAAATCGACCCCAAGCGACCACTTGTCCACCGCCACCTCCGCCACCGCGGCTGCCACCAACCCACCCCATTCCCCACCCCCCCCTTTCCACCACACCACCTCCACCGTCCCCACCCACTTCCACCCCCTCCCTCCCTTCCCTTTCCCAGCACCACTTCCACTCCATCCCTTCGACCACCCAAAGCCCCCTCCCTTCCCTGCACTCCCAGCCCTTGGCCTCACTAGGCTGAGCCCGATACCGGTGGCCGGCTTAGTCAGAGTTTCCCACCAATTAGGTGCCCTCTTTCTCCACCACAACAAGGGCCGCATGATAAACAACACTGAAAGCATTCCCGGGCTTTCAAGCGGCAATCTGGTTCGGAAATTGGTGGTGATGAGAGGGTAGTGGAGGGAGGGATTAAGCAAGTGAAGAGTGTGCCGATTGAGAGGAAGAGTTGTAGATCGGGGATAATGAAGGAGAGAGAAAGAGATTCGTGGGAGGGGGTAGGGTTGCGGAGTGCCGGGGAAGGGAGGAGGAGGAGGGGTTTTGGTCTGGGCAGGAGAGGAGAGGGGGAGGGAGGGTGGCAGGTGGAGTGAAGGAGGGGGGATGGCGAGTGGAGTAGGGGAAGGGGGGAGGGAGGGTGGCGTGGGTGGGGGATGGGGTGGGGAAGGGGGTGGCGAGTGGGTGTGGAATGAGGTGGGTTGGTGGCGGTGGGTGGGGAAGGGGAGGAGGGGGTGGCGGTGGGTGGGCGGGGGTTTGTTTTGAGTTGATTTAGTGATCACGTGCCCAGGACGTGGTGTAGTCAACGCCGGAGTTTTGGTCGGCTCCGGAATCCAAAGCCAAAAGGTTCTTACTTGCAACAAAAAAATGGTAAAAGTGTACTTATTCACAGCATTTTTATATAAGGTACTATTTCACAAAAAAAGTGAGTATTTATAAAGTACTTACGACAAAAAATCCAATAAAATATTTGATTATTAAATAATCTCTTTGACTTTAAAAATAGTCTAACACTTTAAGAAATTAATAATTTAAAGCAGAAAATATATGTAAATATACTTTAAATATATTTATAAAATTCATAAAATTGTGGGGGTTTACACCCATTCAAGATCTTATTCCTATTCTCCCACGAGTTATTAAGCATCTCACAATAAAGAAACCCCCTACGAATGGATGCTGATGTGTCCTTATTTATATAGATTTAGGTGCATTTACGTTGCATTTCTAGTTCATATTAGGAGCATTTAGGTGCATATTTGCATGATTTACTCAAGTTTTTGCTCCACTGGCTCTCCGTTTGCTTGTTTTGATGAATTTCGAATTGATATTAATGCAAATATACTATGGTTGGCTAAGCTTGTATAAAAAACATGAAAAAGATAAGATGGATTGCATGAGGATCACAAAGCATCTCTTTGGGACGAATTTGGGCTAGAATGAAACGAACCATCCCGAAAAGAAATACAAGAAATCTTGACTCTTGTACACTCTCTTATTCCCAACTTTTGATACAATAATGATAATGGAGTGATTCCAATTGGGTTGGAAAGTAGACTTGAAGAAATTTCCAACCTTTAGTCGTCACATGCTAAATTTCGATAAGAGACAGAAAGTTATGATGTTTCGAATATGAGCGGTTTTGATGATTTGTTACGGGCCGTCGGACTGATGCCACTTTGTTTCAATTCGTGCTGCGAAGGATAGGCTGACACCGCCCGACCCGGACGGAATCCACCCGGCGGCCCTAGTCGGGTGCGCCAATTTTTGCGGTTACGAAACACGTGTTGCTGTGGTTTATTACTTTAGCATAAATACTTCTCTTTTATGTGGAGAAAAACCACGTTTTACCCTACTATTCAGTTTATTAGTTTTCTAAGCACTTTTATTCTCTCAAGAACCCTATTTGAGTACTTTGTGAGCACATTCAAGATTTCAATAGAGTAATTGTTTTCAAGATTCGTTCATCGTTGGTTTTGGCTCTCTCATCCTTTACTATTCTCTTTTTAATTCCCATCCTTATTATTCCATCATGTTGGTTGCTTCTTTAGTTATGACTAGTTGTACATGCACGTGATACGATTCGTCGACAACCTTATGTAGCTATATATACGAATGTATACACATTTTTTAATATAAAATTATTTTGGTAATGATGTAAATTATTGAGGTTCTTTTGTACATGTTATTATCTTTTAAATTAAGATTGTTGATTTTTTAGCATTATATACCGATCCTAAATTTAGTCGATGATTTAATATTTCCTTGCTCGGCGACGACTTTAGTATAGTTCTTTAACGATTGTAAACGTTAATAAACCATATTGTTTGAACTTTGTAAATACGAAGTATTATGTTGTCGGGATATATCGTCTTACTTTTTATTGAAGATTCTAATTAATTTCGTGGCAATTTATTGTGTCCCACATCCTATTTTGTCAAGTTATTAATGGTGATTGCATATTCCAGTTTTTCCTTATTCCATATGGCGAGGATTAAATTGATTGCTTATTTTTTTTTAACATTTTATAAAAAGAAAACATTGTACCTGAAATTTATTAAGAGTATTATTCTAGCATTTCAAAAGGGGACACCTCGCCTCCTCCCTTGGCTTATATAATAGAGATTATCTTTTCCCCAATTATGTGTGAGTAGTTTACTTTCTATGGATTTGGGGATCTATGTATGCGTATGAGGGATTGATTGAATGATTATATAATTAGTTTGTTTTATTTTTGATTCTTGCTATTGAGTTATTTATGTTAATCTACAAGTTTGGCTTCAACTATATTGAGTTTATTATTGCAATATAAAGTTGGAAGTCGAGGCTTAGGATTTTGTATAAGCACTCGATATTATGAAGCTTAACGATCTATGACCATGCGAGAGCTACTTAGTGAGTTTTCGTTAGGGAGGTTAATGTTCGAGAGAAATTCCATGTGCACTTCCTAATTAGATTGGGTTATTGAGTTTTTCTTCAGTCATTCTTGATATCCTGAATTCCATACATGGTGAAACCCAGTTTCCCTAGTACTTCCCTTATTTGCTTTATTGATTTGATTATTTGCTTAGTTCGGTAAACCAATTCCCCCTTTCAGTTGATTTAATTAGTATAATCTTAGAGTTCAAACATTATAGTATAGTTATCTCCCTGTGTATTCCGATCTGACTACCCCTGATTCCCAGTTAGTGGACCTTAGGTTATTTTTGATTAAGTGATACGACTTTTGCCTGTCATGATAGAAATCTTAGCAATGTCCAATTTCCCCCAGATTCTTCTATTAAACCCTTCCACCACCGATAATGGTGGATTAGCACCCATAATATAAAACACAATTGAAAATTCCACAACGTAATCTCATCTTGCATCTCATCAAGTTCAATTTAAGGAAGAATTTCACACGTACTACAAGTTAATTTCACATGGATAATTGATTTTCCAAGTTCATTTCACATGAAGCAATCAATTTCCAGGATTAATTTCACATGAATCAATCAATTTTCGGGAATTATAGTTTCATGTTTGTGGAATTACATATTCTGTTTCATAGTTCATGCCGGTTTCATCATATTTGCAATTTACGCGGCCCATGAGAGCCATCTTACAGTGATGATTTTGAACCTGTTCAATTAAGTGGTGACCATTGCGAGAAATAATTGGCGTTTGTCTGCCAAATTGTTTTTGCAATTCTTTGAAGAAGAAGAACAAGGACGAGAGAGAATCTCAAGTTCTTCCTCGCTTGACGAACTTGGAATTTCCCCCATACGACCCCCATGTAACTTCATCCATAGACTTCGTCTTCTTCGCTGTGGATAATGATGCCCTTTTCGCACTTCCCTTACCTAATGCAACACTTCTTCAGATTCTTTGATCCTCGAGGTGTCCATGGCGACCAGCCCGAAATCCCTGGAAAAAATCACTTGAAGGTGAGTTCTAGAGTTTTACTCTTTTTTTTAATGACTACAAATCTAATTGCTTCCATGCAATGTAGCTATCATAAAGTAAATTCGGGAAATGTATATAACTAATTTGCACTCTAATTTAGGTGATTCTCCAAGTTTCACCGAATTCTTTCAAAAAGGAATTGGGGATGGGTGATTTCATTGAATAAAAACAATTTAACGCTTATAATCATGTCATAAATCTAAAATCTTAATAAATGCATTAAACACCCTTATATTATGACATCACTTTTGATATGCTCCTACATAATTCTAGATGTCTTTGTATCGCTTTTCAGGGAGCTCCATTTCACAAAGGTAATAAGACTTGACTACTTTTCCACATTAATTAGCAAATTGGCAAGGGTCTTTTCCACATTAATTAGCGAATTGGCGAGAGGTCTTTGAAATTGTAATCCTATACCAACAAACATTTAGTTCTGCAAATGCGCAACTTAAAATTTTCAAATTTGTATCCGTGCACACGTAAAAAATAAACCGCTAAAAGTCCTTCCAGAAAATAACATGAAGGAAGCAACTAATCCCTACGTAAAGGGAATTGGCAAAACCCTACTAGAGGGGAACATTACGATCATCATATTGTTGATGGTTTATATTAACTAAAAAGCTCAAAAAGAAATAGGAATTGGAAATATCAATCAATAAGTTTAATCGATGACAACCTCTACATTTAACTACAGTGGATAGGTTTTGAAGAGAGGTCGATCAAGTTTCGTCGGATTATTTCCCCGCATTTTTTAGCATAACTTAAACTAATCCTTTTATGTTCGTCCACTATTATTGTTTGATATAAAAAATACAAAAAGTGAAAGACCTTCAAATATTGTCATATCTATCGTTGTTGTGCAATAAGTACAACTTTCCAACTGGATATTAATGATTTTTCTGTAGTTTGGAATGTCAAGATCCATCAGGATATATATACGACATTTAAGAATTTGTATACTATCATTAGAAACTTCTTTACTAGCAACAAGTCCCGAAGATATATAGAACGGAAAGTGCGAAAGTAGGTCATTTTGTTTATTAATTTATCTAAATGGGAGAAGAATGTGGTTGAGAGAGTGTAGAATTAATGTAGATCCGACAAAAGTGGAATAATTAAAGTAGTTTTAGAAAAAACAAATCTATATCAAGCAGAGAATAGAATAAAATAAGAATAACACAACTTTTAGAAACAAAGACTTAAACAAAAGCAAAAAAGGTTTAAGAAAATGAAGAAAGTATTAAATATAGATTTTTAAAAATATTATAATTTGGACAAATAAATTGTCAGACGAAGAAGTATACAATGCCAATATGCCATTGAAATTGCACTGGCAAATCTTCGAGGCAGCTATTTGCAGCCACAAGTGCATATAAAAAAATGCTATACTACTATTGAGTTTATATTGATATAACCTACCTTTTGCTTTTCTTGTCTTAAATTTCCACCACAAATCGCTTTTCTAACACCCAAAAAGAATCAGACCCTCAAAACTACCGATGAGCACCACGACTCACTGCCTAAATAGCTCATTTCCACACTTTCTTTTCTCTTAAAAAATATTATATACCACTATTTGCTGAAAAACACCTTTTTTAATTTTTGTGACAACTTAAAATCTTAAAATTTTATTTTTTTAGATACAAGCTTACCCTATTTCGGGCATTGATCCACCGATTTCTGGTTTTTATATACCACTCCGATGTTGCATGTTCGTCGAGTTTTCTTTTTCCTACCATTTACCTTCTATTTTCACCTCAAAAGAGTGTAAAGACCTAACACACTAGGTTGTTTTTCGTAAAAAATAAGGTGTTAAGTTGCTTAAAAATAATAAAAGTTTTATTTGCAAAACATGGTATATATAAAAAAAAAGGTCTGTACTAGACAAATTTTCTTATGATATATCCTTTTTTTTATTAAACTATAATGCCTTCATATATATACAAAGGAGGAAGCTTTTTCAAGTAGGCTTCTTTGCCCATCTTGCTTCATTTGCATCGAAGCTTCATTTGTTGCTCCAAAAGAATTTACTTCAAACAACGATGGAAAAGAACAATCTAAGCAATTTATGTTGTTAGGCATGCAAGCCCAGTACTCCAACACGGTTAATTAGTAGGATTCTGAGACATGTTGTGTGTTTGAGGAGTATTCGAAGCTAAAGGAAATACGTAGGTGAAAGAGAAAAGATAAAACGAAGAAAAGCTAGTTTACGCAGTCCAGCGAAATGGCTCTGGCGAGGGGATGAGATAGCTCTGTCGTTAACCTGAATCCTTTTTCCATCTTTTTTCAGTTTCCATTCATGCTTCTTTTGTTACATTGTTTCATAGTTTATTTCCTAGATATTAATTTGCTTTAGGAAGATAAATTTTTTAGTTTCCTAATTCTACTAGGATTAGATCTTTTTAGATGCTAGTTCTACTAGAGTTAGGATTTTATCCTCTATATGAAGAGGGTTTGGGAGCACTATTTTGGCAGAACTCGGATAGTGACAAGTTAGATATTGATTAAGCTCCACCTTTTTTTTTTTTTGAAGGATAAGCTCCACCCTATTGGTATCTCTGTCAAATCCGATACTGGCAAGAAGTTTGATATTTTGCCTCTTAAAAACATCTTTATTCTTCAAAATGACAAAAAGTTTTCCCCTATCTATTGCATGATAAAATCTATGTAATTTCAACGCATATGAATATGGAATCGTGTTCACTAGATTATGATACCCAATTATGGCCTGTTTCTTCTTTGCTGGGGGGGCAAGGAATTTGGGCCAAGAAAGTAAAGTTGTTTCCAATTCTGTTATTTTGCTCAGTTATCTTATCAAACTCTAGTCTGATGCCAAATCGTGGGTCCTTCAAAAATTCTTACAGTCCACTAATCTTAATACAATATGAATCTTCCCCAAAAAGTTTGTCAATATAATTAAATAAAACATTGGATTATTGTTGCCATAATTTTGTATCATCTTTGTTTCTTGTCAGTTGAGCAGCCACCAAGTCTGGCCTCTAGTTTCAAATCGTTGCTGATATAATCACACTTTTTCTTGGTGATTTATTGTATAAGGATAAGTTCATTATGACCTAACATTTCCTTATTATCATGGGTCTAATCTATCCCTAATTATTTTAACTTAGTTTTAGCTTTTCAGTCTTAAGCAATCCCCTTTAATTTGATGGATAATTTCATGGCATAGTAATGAAGTGCTTACAGTATTTAATGAGGATTATGGAGAGTGCATATTATAAATTAGTTTAGGTTCACGCCCATTAGTTGTGCTTACGCAAGAAGCTTAAGGTCGTAGTCCACTAGCAATCAAGTTGAGCATTGAAATAATTTTTAAATCTCTAAAGTTAGAACCTTAATTATACTATGATTAGCAATTCTAGTTCTAATAGCATCAAATCATTATCCATAGCTACTGTTTAGAGGACTACGTATCGATGTCTCACTACTCCACGTGTCGCTGCAGACACCATTAGCGTAATTAGGAATTGTATGTGGTATTCTCATATTTAAATTTTACGGTACGTACGGCCGTCGGACCAAGAATTAGTATTACTCCACAAGATGGTATTTATAGAAGATCAACTATATAATAACAAAGTAATTAGCAAAGTGCTAACTATTTTTGTAGCTAGTCGAAAGAGTTGATGAGAACATTTCGATTGTGCATTACAATTGACCTGAATTAATTACCCCATCCGTCTCGATTTATAAGGCCATTGATTTGCATTTTAGGTGTCTGCAAAAATATTCGCGTTTCTCTCTTTTTCTATTTTTAAAATGATACTTTATTCTTGTTTTAGTCTCATTTTTTACATAAAAAAGTTGTAGCCAAATGACCTCACGTCTAATTAATATTTATCATCATTTTTTACATAGTAAGTTGTAGGTACATTTAAAATTTGTAATTTCCAACCGAAAATATCTATTTTTCCAATGCAAATACTTATCTTTCCAATGCAACTATCGGGAATATTTGTGAAGCAAACGATAAGTTTCTTAATTTCCGTACTACAAATGGGTAAACAAGCACCATAAATTGAGACGTAAGGCAAGCGGTACACATCTTGCGAGACCCGCAAAAGTAGTATTCATTTTGATCAACACAATTACTAAACTTGTTAGCGGAAAGTGTCTAGATCGGAACTCACTCTTTGCGCGTAAGCAGCGTGTTGTATGACAGAGGGCCCGCAAAAGCCGACCCAACCCGGAAGAACTCGACTCCGAACCTAACTCGAAATAAGCGGGTTCTAAGCTGAAGCTTTCACCCGTTTAACTAAATGGGTCGACCTCCGAAAACCAAACTGGAAAGTTAGGCTCGTGTGGAAAATTTCAACCCGAAAATAACCCGCCTAACCCGTTTAAACTAATTGTAAAGCTAGACTCACTAAGAGAGAGAGTGTGAGAAAGAGGAAACTCGGGAAGAAGAAACTCTATCAATTAGCCTAATCTCATATAAGTGAAAATGGAATTCATACATCGTTGCAGCGCCTTCGTAAGTACTGAAGAGATGGAATATACAAAAAGACTCAATAAATTATTGATAAAAAGCATTGGAGCCGAACGCCTCCATTAATTATTATATTTTTTCTTACATAATTTTCACCATGGGAACTCGCCCACCTATTCTTGAACCTCGGAAGAAATTTTTAAAAACAGGTTCAACGGGTCGGGTCCGTGCCAACCCGTTTACGAACGTGGCCGGGTTCAAGGCTGGAATTCCTCCCCTTTTAGGTAAATACCTGGTCCTGTTCGGTGGGGTGCCGATCTTGTCGTTTATGTAAACAGTCGACCGAATTTGACCCGAATCCGCACCGATTGCCGCCTCTGGTTGTATGTATGTCGCACACCCAACACAAATTACTACCCAAACTAATCCTCCGATTATTTATATGGGCAAGTGCATCCTACTATTGCAGGTGTGATATAAACAATATATGCGTCTCACGATCAAGTTCGAATAAATAGGAGCCTATAGACTTATCTGCTTAGATTTTTTTTAAACAAACGACGCATTTGTGCTCCGATTATTTTTTTTTAAATGAAGGTAACATATGCTCCGTTTGTTCTAGGAATCGGAGTATACGTCTTGTGGCAAAAAGGTTTTTTCCTCTTAATCTAAAATAATTAATTTAAAAATTCAATAGGATGGATATGCGCCCTATATATTGATACCTTACTCCTGAGTCTTAATTTATGGTTTTGCTTATATGCAGTCAAACCTATTCTCTAATGGAATTTTGCACATTGAAAGGCGTTAATTAAACTTATCATCATAGAGTGGATGTCATTTAGTTTAGTTCGTAAAATCTTATGGGGTGGTAGTTAAGATTTGGGATCGAGCTTCGTCTATATCACTAAGTTCAGTAGCTCTATAACACCAAAAAAAATATCATCCTAGCTATAATAATCTTAGCAAGCAATATAATATTCACTATTTTCATTTCAGTAAAACTTACATATAATTTGATTAATGTTCTAATGTCAAATAAGAGTCAAGTCATAAACTGAATCACATTTTTACTAATCCTAGTCAAATATTGAGAAGAGATGTAATTTTAAATAACAAGTGATGTAAATCTAACCATACCCAAAAACAAATTATTTTTTTTTTCTTTTGACTCATATTCTTTTATGGTGTAACTCAGGTTCGAATGGCAGACCAAGGAATTTTAATTTAGGGGTACGGAAGTATAACAAGCAAAAAAATAGGGGAAAAAGTTCGCATAAATTGTCCAATAATAAGTCTTACAAACGTAATATCCAAAAATGCATTGTCATAATACAACCAAAGGAAGAAAGAAAAACACATAAGTTTAAAACTAAAATTACATTTGCATCCTACGACTCTTCATATTTTGAAATCGATCAATGATATCTCAAACTTGTAGGAACACATGCATCCTTTTTAATAAAAGTAAATATAATAAAACAATCATTTTCCTCAAAAATAAAAAAATAAACAATCATTCATGAGTTAATCACTAATTTAATTCTAGCCCTAAATTGAACAATTTAATCTTGCCCTACATTACTAAATCCCTAAAAACTATATTTGATTTCAATGGCAATAGGTCACTAACTAATGAATAATATCAACAATATACATGTAAACATTCAAATAATTCAAGAATCTAACATATATGAAATATGAAAGTATGAAAATTGAAAAAATAACTAAAACACAACTTAATGACTAAGTGATTATTGAATGAGGGTCTACAGCTTCCGCACGACCGCTTCGAACGTCCACGCGAATGACGGTGGCCAATCCGCACAGCTTGCGGAGCAAAGGGTGGAGCTTCCAGGCGAGAGTCGAGCGCTGAGGGAGAAAAAGAGGAAACGTGGGAGAGAGAGAGACAGAGAGCAGAGAGCGTGGAAAGAGAGAGTCAAAGATCTGAAAGAGGAGCTGGAGTTAGAGAACGGGAATCTGGGTAGTTGCTTAATTAATTGATTTAATTTTATTTTGAGTAGAGGGTGCGACAACCGTACCCCATGTATCTCATTCTTCATCCGCCATTTGTCAATAACTCTAAGTGAAAAGGATTACTTTAACTCCTTCTCACCTTAATTAAAACCCTTATTATTACCAAATTTCGACACTATTCTTTTTCATATTTATCATTAGTTTATTTGGATGCGTTGCTTTTCTTATTTCTAAATAACTATAGACTACATATAGATAAAAAGAGTATATATAACTTAGAATAGTCCAATCGATCCCAATTCTACAATATTGATTTCAATACACATGCAAGCTAAATTTTATTCATGAACCTGAAAAATCTTAGATTATGGGAAAACTCTTTTTAATTGAAGTATTTCTTTATTGATCATATATATAGGTATTATAATGATAGTCTTAACCGTGTTAGGAAAGCTAATGATAACAGGATAATATAATATTTGTAAACCGGAGATAATTCTATTGTCTATTAACAATGTCAAACTTTCAATCTTCTTTCTATGAGATGGAAAGCATTTCACACAAATATTTTCGAAAAAGAAAAACCCACAAAATTAGCTTCTCCAAATCATGAGGTGTTGGTTGGCATTTGGCAATGACTTCCACTTTTATTCGACTTTATACACCAAGAATCATGAGCCCTGCTATTCTTCCCGGTCAAGAACGAGGCAACTTTTGCTTCGTTGTGGGCCTACGTCCCTTCATCGTATTGAAAAGTCATATTCACGAAATTATATCCCTAGATGTTTTTGTGCTCAATACCAGAGTACTTCCTCTGTATTTTTTTATTTTTCCTACTTTGATTTCGCACGTTTAATACATCTATTCTACCTTAAATATCTTTCATTACATATTGGAAAAATTATAATAATTAAATATTAATAATATACTCATTGAGACGAATCAAACAAGATTCTCTCTAATTGTGAATAGTGCCAAGATTCCAAGTCAGAAAGATAAAAAATACGGAGGGAATACTTTTATAATATATTAGTATGTGCGTAGTCAGTGGCGGATCCAGGAATTGATCCGCGTGGGTTCAAATTTATTTGGTGTTAGATTGGTATCTTTCTCACAATTTTTTTGAGACATGGATGAAATTAATCATTACATGTAGACACGTGGGAACACGTAATTTGTTGTTTTTAGGGTATGTAGTTTGCCAATTGACCATAATCAACCCTCTCATCCAGGATTTTAGGGGTTATTAACTTATTATTAAAAAAAATAAAAATTTAATTAAAGGATTTTTTATTAAAGTTTGAGTTGATTATTTATATATTGTTAATTTATGTTTATTTAGCAAAATGTTAAATTGAACTAGCTAAACTAATAGATTTTAGAAGAAAATTTGTTAAAGAATGGTTGTGGGAAGGGTTTTTTAAGTTATGAGTAGTTTCTTTTAAGGATTTCGACATTAAGGTGATTTAGAAAATAGATACTCCACCAAAACAGATGATTTTGAATTTTTGAAAAGAATAATCTTTTCAATACATATTTATTACACTCCTATCCGCATTGCCTTTTTTTATATACTAATTAATCTTTAAGAATGCAATTCTTTTTCCGGTGCCCAAAAAAAGAATGCAATTCAATACATGACCAAGTAAAAGAAATTTACTAAATACTTAAGTACTTCCTCTAATTAAATGGTAAGAGACAACAAAAGATTAAGACAATGGGCCATAAAAAAGAGCAAATGCTTTAAGAAAAGAAAAACAAAAAGAAGCAAAAAGAAAATGCCCAAACAAGAAAGAAAACAAAAACACACAAAATAAAGAACAAAACAAAGAAGAAGCGAAAAGAAGGAAACAAAGTCGGGATGGGAATTGATCCCGTCGTTGGATGCTAGCTGGTCTTTATGACTAACATTTTACCACCGAACCAAGCAGTTGATATCGAATCAATGCAACAAGCAAATTACTTATATTCAATGTGTTTTTTTCATTTTTTGGCTTTTTTTCTTTTTTTTCAGATTTTCGTGGGTTCGGCCCAATTGAACCCACGCTAGATCCGCCCCGTGCCGGTCAAATGGCATTAATTTCAGTAAATTAATTGGGTAAAATAATGTAGGCATACAAGTATACCACTACTACAAAAATGTTAATTTGCGTCTCCTTATTTACGTCGCACAGTAGTATAAACGACGCGGATAGGGAAATTGCGTCGCATTCTTATTCGCATACGATGCAAATTACTTATAGCAAGAATCTAAAAAACAAATTCGCGTCGGATCTTGCCTTCCATCCGACGCAAATGAGTGATTTGCGTCGAATGTTATATAAGGTGCGATGTAAATAATAAAATAATTATATGCGTCGCATGTAACATAAGGTGCGATGCAAATCACCTTATAATATATACCCACCTCTCCAATTCATATTCCTCAGACCTAATTTCACAAACCGTTTTTCTCTCACCTACCTTCATCTCTCTCATCTCATCCCTCTCACCTATCGTCTTCTCCCTCATCTCTCTTTCGCCTACTTTAACTTCTTCCACCATAATCGGATTTCCTTCATCATCAACCTCCTCATTTTCCGGCTATGGCGGACTCCTTCTCAATCACCGATTTCTCGCAATCAAGAACAACAACGTCAGAGTCAAGTCACCTTCATCAAGTAGAGAGCGAAATTGCCGGCGAGTGCAACGAAATTGCCGGCGAGTGCAACGAAATTGCGCCTCTCTTTCTCTCTCTCTCTCTTCATCTTCCTCTCTCACTCTCGCCGGTGTCACTGAAACCGTCAGTATCAATCAAATTATTCCCCCTTGTTTTCCGAGTAAATTTCCACTTTTTGGAAAATTTATATTTACTTTTATTCAATCATGCGTAACTTCGACTATGGCCGAGCAAGATTATCACAAAGAAGACAAGTATGAGATAGATCTCATGGTAAGTTTTATTTTTTAAAAAGGATTTAGTTATGTAATTCATTTTATATTTTTAAATTAATATTTGTCATTCTCATACAAATTTGATAATTATATAATTGATATTATTGGTCAAATACGGGCGACGCCTCCGTAAACGAGAACCTCACCAGAGAGGGAGGAAGAGATGGTGAAGGACGACTAGAAAGCGGAAGATGACTCGTGACGATTGACGGTTATGATATAATGATTGTATTGTTAATTGCTTTAGATTTTAGGGTTTTTTTGTATTAGATCTAATTTTGTTTCTTTAGGTTATATTTTTAATTTTGTTTCTTTGGGTTATATTTTTTAATTTCGTTTCAGTGACATGAATTTTTAGGATTCTTTTTGTATTAGATCTCGATTTTGTTTTTTGGGTTCTATGTTTTATATTTCGTTTTGTACTTCGATTCACTTCAATAATTATATCTTTGCTTGTTGATTTGAATGGAATGATTTTAAACTCTATAATAATTAAGTTCATTAATTCCTGTCATGAACCATATTTCTGTCATGTTAATGGACGAAAGAAAAGCGAAAATGGATGACAAATGTAGCAAAACAATGAAATTCAGATTTTCACCCAAATTATTAATTTAATATAAAGCTAATTACATGTGAAGATCAATACCATGTGTGTCGCATGTTGCAACATGTCTGACGCACATGGATGGTATTTTGCGTCGCACTTCATTACACATTCGACGCGAGATGCTGTTATGTGCGTCGCACATTACCATGTGTCCGACGCAGATGGCGGCCATTTGCCCAACGCCGAGGAGTCATGTGCGTTCTGACTTTGGGTCGCATCCGACGTAAATAGCTTAACATCGCGTCATGTCCTTGTCCGATGCGGATCATGTCTCTAGATTTGCGTCGAGACCTGTGCCGTCGGACCGATGTCCGACGCAAATGGTGGTCTCAGGTCCAACGTAAATCAATGATTTTGTACTAGTGTACCATGCATCATATATTTAAACAATGAAAGCATGTGGAAGATCAATGCATGTTTTATTTAAGTGTAAGATGGAAACACAAGTGCTACAAAAACTAAGGGATCGAAAGGAAGCGAAAAAGGAAGCTTGCGGTTGTATACTCTCTCTCTAAAAACTCTCGCACCAAAACCCTAAAACTCTCTCCCGCCGCAAACTTTCAACCCCAAAGGGCTCGACCGTCGCGTGAGCCACCGCGGGCTCCTCAGCGGCGGCAATGAGCACTCCCTATCCCCCTCGTGTTTGTTTTAGTTTTTATTTTTACGTTTTGTTGTTAAGTTGGTGTCGCCGGTTGTTCTCCCCCCACCCCCGTCGCGTGCGTCGCTTCCCACCCCCGTCGCCGCGTCGCTACCCACCCCTTCCCCGTCGCCGGTTGTTCTCCCCTACCCCCATTGTCGCGTTGCTCCCCACCCCCTACCCCGCCGGTTGTTCTCTCCCACCCACGCAGTCGCGTCGCTCCCCACCCCCTTTCCCCGTCGCCGGCTGTTCGTAGGTTCCCCGTTGTGGTGTCTTCCCCGTCCCCTTTTCCCCCTGTTTTGTGTCGGGCATCCCTATCCCTTTCCCCCGGTTATGCTCGGGCATCCCTTTCCCCTTCCCCCTCCCCGGTTGTGTCGGGCTCCCCCCTCCCCTTCCCCCTGGTCTTTGGGCTTCCCCTTCCCCCTCCCCCGGTTGTTAGTTTTCCCTAAGTGGGTTAATTATCGTATAGGTATCTCGTTTCTTCTTATGTGTGGAAATTCCTAAAAGTGTAGGAGTAACTTATTTTGGTAAGGCATGGGGAATCATAACATTAGAATTTGTGGTATTTTTGGAATATGTCTTTGCGGCAAAGGTGAATCAAGAGGATTGTGCGCGTGGTCGAAGCGATGAACGTTTTCATGGTTGCGACATGTGTTTTCCAGCTTCACAAACTTAGGAGGTGTGTTTGAGAGCTCTCTTTATTTAGCTCTCTTGTTAGCTTGGCATTGATCTTCATGGTCCTTGCCTTGAAAAATTCAAATCAAGGCGGCACCCCGGTTGTATCTCGGTAGTTTTCGGACGCCCACTCAAATGTGTTTCTCCTATCTAATGGAGAACCCGAAATACCCTCGAGAGTAGAGTACCGAGTCACAAAGGAACGTGACTCTTCACAAGATCATGAGCTCGGGAATCCCAAGCAATAGTGGTTTGTTGGGATTGCTCATGCGGCGAGATGCAACGCTCGCCGTTGGTTGTTCGTTGTCCAAATCGTGAACGACACTCGCTTCTCTTACTACGCCATCGACCATCAAAGTTTTGACTCCACCATCACAAGCATTGACCCGCTCGATGCCCTCCTTCACATGCGGCTCTTTCTCGTTGTTGTTTATTTTTGTTTTCTATGGTTTGTAAGAGCTCCTAAAGCTCCTTTAGGTTTGTTTGTTTGGCTTAGATTTGGTTGTATTAGCATTAGGATGTACTTCCTCTTTTAATTAATGTACGATTTCTCGTTGTCAAAAAAAAATTAAGTGTAAGATGCGTTGTTGGCAAAAGATGCTATCTTATGCCCGGTAATGTAGAGAGGTAAAGTTTTGTTCACAAATTCTTTAGTGTAATCGTTACACCATAATTTATGGTGTATAAAAACCCACATACCACCGCTTCTTTTGTAAAAATAATTCAAATGACATGAAATAAATAACAAAATGACATGAGATTCATATCATCTCTATTATATAAGGGTAGGGGGGAGCAAATGGTATCCACATGAAATGACCCCCCTACCCTTACTCACACAAGAAATCATGTAATTATTAATAAAGAAAAAATTCAACCATAATATTCAATAAGTCAAATAATTATCTATTTGACATAATTGTCAATAAATACAAGTTTCAAAAAATATTACATTTAACATTGATTCCAAATCTTTGAATAATGAGGAAAGTTGTATATGAAGGAAAAAAGAACCTTGAAACTACAATTTAAAAATATTACTCCATACAATACAAACACCATTATTTTACTTAAAATCTAAATTACAATTAAATTAAATTCTTAAATAACATACATTCATAATTCGCCATCCCTATAACAAGTTCGTTCAACTTTGTGCAAATTGGGTATCAAACAATTTCAAGTCGAAATACAGTCGAAAAATTGGCAATTTATTGCTCCGTACATATTGCATTTAATCCCTCTGAACATTGTCATGTACGGAATCGTTGTCTTGTTAATTATAGCCTAAAGATCATGAAAAAGTATGTGTTGATCATGAAAAAGTTGACATATGTATCACGTGCATAAACTCTCTAATATAAAGGAATGGTGTGATATGATATACTGTAACCCTATAAAAAATTATTAAGTAACCTTTAGATTTAAAAACTAAAGCATAAAAACTTTAAATTCACGCACACATAACGTGCATAAATTGCTAGTTATTTGTATAGTTTATGTCATTCTTGTATAAGTCTATGTCATTATGCATGTTACACCATAGGTTATGGTGTAACATATTACACCTAAGACGTAAAACTAGTTTTGGAAAGAGTTCGGCTAAATAACTAAACCGTTCGGTTTCAATTTGTTTTTAATTTTATTTTATTATTATTGTCAAAGAATGTGTAATCTAAATAGTATTATTGTACATCTAAAAATTATATTTGCATATCCAACATTCATGTTTGCACATCCATGATCTATATTGAATTCTGCACATCCAAATACTATATTTGTACATCTATAATTTATTTGTCCGTCTAAAAAATATGTTTGTATATCCAAAATAAATGTTTTTACAACCAAAATAAAACAAAATTTTAAATGTGAAAAAGGGTAAAAATGACTTAAACAAGCCTGATCGGCACCGAACAGTTTATAATTTAGCCTTTTTTTTTGGAAGTGGGAAAAGTACCTTATCCTACATATAAGAATTAGAAGAGTTTTTCCTATATAAAAAAAGAAAAAATTAATATGAATAATCCCAACTTTAACCCGTATTCTCAAAATAATCCCAACTTTGGATTATTCCAGAATAATCCCAACTTTTAAGGGAACCTTCTCAAAATAAGCCAAACTATCCTTTTTCTTGCCTACACTAATCCATTTTAGGTCTATAATATGTTGAAAATTATTAGTTCGGATTATTTTGAGAAGGTACCCCCTAAAGTTGGGATTATTCTAGAATAATTCAAAGTTGTGATTATTTTGAAGGCGGTGAAAGTTGGGATTATTCATGCCAATTTTTCCTAAAAAGAGAATTAGAAGAGTTTTACTGAATTTAAATATGAAGTAAATTTATGTAACACTTAAAAGTGATTCTACTATGGATCGAGTAACCCCACCCACAATGTCATTGGCAAGTATGAACTAGGGTTTTGATTTTTTAGCCTAGTGTTTCATTTGATAGTTTGGAAAATTTTCGCTTCTTGGCGCTCCATCAGCTATGTTGTTTCCTCGTCAGGAGTATAGAAGTTGCTGCAACTCCTCTTCTTCTTCATACATCACAAAATATGTTTTCCACAAAGAACCATTATTATGAAATGAATATATAGTTTTTATGTTACGGTCTTAAGAGTTTTGATAATGACAAACATAAGCTATTTTGCACCGTGTATTTTTGTATATATTCTTTGGATGCAGTGTTTGCTTTGGGAAAGTCGAATCTCAAGT
Organism: Beta corolliflora; assembly: GCA_947648045.1. Lineage (NCBI taxonomy): Eukaryota > Viridiplantae > Streptophyta > Magnoliopsida > Caryophyllales > Amaranthaceae > Beta > Beta corolliflora. The sequence goes on from CANSZD010004103.1 coordinate 277,846, forward strand.
TTGAAGAAAGAAGATTGAAGAGTGGCTAGATTTTTCTATATAGCAAACTATGTAACAGTAATTAACTTGGTTAAATGTTAGTATGTATGCTATGAGTAAAATAATATTTAAAATGTGATTATTATAATTATTTATGTTTACTAGAGTTAGTAGAATAAATAATTAGAATAAACACGTTTTTACAATAATTAATTTTATATAAAAGAAATGATTTTTGAAAAATATTTTAAATGAAAAAATATCTTAAGTGATTAAGATAATATCTTGATAAAATCTAATATCCTAAAAGAAGATAGACTTTGGAAGATAATATCTTGTTTAATAAAAAGACTACATCTATTGTTAAGGGATATGCTATTATCTTGATTGATCATATCATATCTCAAAACAAGGAAGACTCATGACCATATAAAGCCATCTCTTCAGTATGTTAGAAACACAGTTTTTATACTTTTTAGATTGGAGCTTTACAAGAGTAAACCGCCAATCAGTGGCATAGAGCATAGCACAATATTACGAGACGTTACCAAGTAAGTTACCTAGGAGATTATGGAAGCCTCTATCTCGCTTACTTAAGCACTTGTTTGAGGATACAAATATTTTGTAATTTTTACATTATTATAGAGAGTGTTGGGTTGAGTTTGAGAGCGTATTAGGGAATTCGCTATTAGTGGATTTGGTGGATGTAGATCTAGGAGTAGAGATTGAACCACGATAAAACTCTTTTGTGTCCCATTGCTATTTATTATCCGCTTATGCAATGTGTTTGAGTTAAAACACAATGCATGTTCAAGGCTAAGAATTTATCAAATTCTATTTTTTGCGAGATTATTTTTTAATCAAATTAATTCCATCCATTTGTGATTAATATCTTGCTAACTAACAATCAGGGGATGGTAACGGGTCGGATACGGATTGGGTCCACATGGACCCGGATCCGCATCCTTTTTGGACATTGGATCCAAATCCGACCCGAATCAACGGATACGTAAAAATAGGACCCCGGATTCCGAGATAACACGGATCTGGTCCAAAACGGGTCCAAAAAACGGATCTGTTTATTTACATTATCTCACCAACTTTTCCATGTAAAATTTTTAAAAAAAAATCAGCAAACTAACCATAAATTTGCGGCTAAATTCCAAAACTTTAACACAAATTTAAGTCAACAAATTTAATTCAACAATTTTTTGCAAACAAAATTATAGCAAATTCGAAACTTAAAAAATGAATTAGATTACAAAGAATTTCGGCCATTTCAATAAGGGGAGTTCGTTGGGCGATGGTGGTGGTCTCCTGGATCTAGTGGTGCCCACAAAGAAAAGGGGAATTGTTCTGGTTGCGTGGTGGTGAAGAGAGATAATACGCGTGTGAAGAGGGAAACAAACATGGTGGTGGTGAAGAGTTTGAAAGGTGGAGCACGAAAGGAGGAAGGGGCGTGGTAGTTGTGGAGAGTCGGGGACGTTCGGAGCGTAAAAGGAGACAAGCCGGCGGCGTGGTGGTGGAGCGCAAAGAGGAGGGTAACAACGTGGTGGTGTATTGGTGGTGGTCGGCGATCACGAGGAGGGCCTGGAGAGAGAAGGGGGAGGCTGCTGAAGGGGAGAAAAGTTAAGAGAGTTAGGGTTTCAAGGTGGGCTTCGAGAGTTATGGTTTTGCTTTTAAACTCAAGCCATTTGCACAACTACTTTAAAAAAGAACGGATCACGGATCCGGGTCTCGGGGTCCGATCGGGACCACGGATCCGTATTTTGACGCCGAAGACACGGATCAGGCCCGGATCCAACGGTCCAAATCGTTTGGATCCGGATCCCGAAAACGGATGGGTTTTGGATACATTGTCTTCCCTACTAACAATTGGTATCATAGCCAACTATTCTTATGGGCGTGAACCCCTTGAGAATCGTATATATGTATATGTAGGAAGTACATATCATAGCATGATCTTGTTATATGTATATTGATTTGTGGTTTTATTTAATGGGTGTGATGGTTACTGGCAAGACTTGTTAATACGAAAGTCTTAGCTTAATGCATGGCACTTAATTTATCTAAACATGTTTTAGCACAAGAGAAAGTTCCTCTTAGGTCATTTCGAAGATTTGCATGAAAGTGAAATTTTGTCTACCTTTTTTTTCTTATTTGTAAAGTTAAGAAAGTTATTGGATGTTTCTGGGGATAAAAACAAGATGGAAAGTGTGAAGACAGCTTCCCTAGTGCTTTTTTTTCTCTTACATTTTACATCAATTATTTATGGTTTTTTCCTTTGAATTTAGGGGCTCTTATCTTATTATAGGATGTTCTTTTCTACAGCTATCCTTTTAAGAACCTCTACTGCCATACTAGTTGTGGAACCGTGTCCTGGACATGCTCATTAAGAGTTTTCACATGGTCATTAATTATTACCACGAGTTTTTCTTCATCGTCGCTGCAATACAACCATTAAAGCGGTTGTTAGTTGAATAAGGAAC